>JARYHS010014967.1:0-83763 GCA_031002005.1 Vandiemenella viatica
ATGGTGCTATTTTTGGCTGGCTGCGATTCTATAGTGTATTATTGGCTGACAGATGCTTATCGTATCAATTTTCATATGGGATCATTTTGCTTTACGTATTTGTTAGATTATTTTGTATATTTTGTGTTTCTCGTACCTGGAATTGTTCCATTAAATCCTGCAGAGAGAAATCGTACAGAGATTTCACTAACATATTATAGACCTTCAAAATATAAAAAAGGCAATGAATATAAGAAAAGCAACAAAGGAAGGTTATTCCCATCAGTGACTTCTCAAATATTTATAACATTCAAAAAACACTTCATTGTTGTTGACAGAAAAATCCATTCTGTATTGTTTTTTTGCAGTTTATTTTAGAAGTGGCAGAATATAAATTATTTAGCCTACTAGCCAAAATAAACAAAAATGTCAAACGTATGTAGAACCCATTCTCATTATTGATTACTGTACTTGAAACTGGTGATTTCTGAATCAAAAGCAAAATTAATCTTGTTACTAATAAGAGTTAAGTATGTACCAGCGTTGCCAAAATAAAATTTTTTATTCCAGTGGTGGAAGATGGACCATTGATCCGTCTAAATTCCTTCAGATAAGGCGACGTGCAAGATTGTAGGTATTTACAATTTATTCAGTATCTGCTGACTCATGAAAATTTCAAATAATGCCATTGAAATCGTATCTTTATTGAGATTATACTAGCTTACACAGGAGGAGAAAGTATACTTCCAGCGATAACTCCGTTGATGCATTTGCAAATATTTCATTTGGACACAGCTGATGAGTGTTGGTTGATTATTACGGTGTGCTGGTTTGGTTGATGTTCTGCACAGCCACACATGCGAATGTTATTAGGGCAGAATTTGCATTCATTCAGCCTCTGTCAAAATGGAACAAAAGGCGAACGTAGAGATAATAACAGCGAGAATTGTATCATACATTACCGAGTGTGGTGGGTGAGCAGGTAACTCTCTGGACTCGCATTCAACAGGATGCCAGTTCGAATTCCCATCCCGGAATCTACATTTGGGTGTTCCATGTTATCTGCAAATCATTCCAGCCGGGATGAATTTTTGAAAAAGCCATGCCCAAATTCCTTCCCGTTCCTTGCCCCTAGTACTTTTCCACCTCTAATGACCTTGACATCGACCAGACGTCCTGCACCCAATGACGTAACAGGCAGTTCCTTTACAAGGTTCACATGGATATACAAGGCGTATTTTTAAGTAAGTACCTGTTTTGTCACGCCGTGGCTGCAGCGCTACGGTTGGCGTTCCGCGCATGCGCACTGGGTACCTGCATCTCTTGCCTACGCACTGACGCCATTACAGTCTAATTCTTCCTTGTTTACGTTGTTCACTGAGTGTTTAAGATGCCTCCGATAATCGTGAGTACCGCCGACTGTGAAGTACGGGCTGTTATATGATTTCTTTGTGCTAAAGGCCTAAAACCGATCGATATTCATCGTGAGATCTGTGCAGTTTACGGACAAAACATTATTAGTGATGGAATGGAGAGAAAGTGGGTGAGAGCATTTAAAGATGGCCGCACAAATGTGCATGATGAAAATCGGAGTGGGCGTCCTTCGGTCGTTAATGAAAGTTTGGTGCAGAAAGTGGACAATAAGGTGAGAGATAACAGACGCTTTACGATTTCTTCCTTGTGTGATGACTTTCCTAATGTTTCTCGTAGTGTTTTGTATGGCATTGTGACCGAGCACTTGAATTACCGAAAATTTTGCTCACGTTGGGTACCGAAAATGTTAACGGATGTGCATAATACCAAACTTTTAGGCAGTGCATTGACTTTCCATGAGCGGTACCACAACGATGGTGATGTTTTCTTAAGCCAAATTGTTACGGGCGATGAGACATGGGTGGCCTACGTCACACCTGAATCAAAGCAACAGTCCATGGAATGGCGGCATTCAGATTCACCCAAAAAAGTGAAGTTCAAGCAAACGATATCTGCCCGTAAAATCATGTGCACAGTTTTTTGGGACAAAAAAGGAGTATAGCTTGTGTAATTTCTGCCTCGTAATGAGACAATCAATGCAGCAGCTTATTGTGAGACATTGAACAATCTGCGCCGTTCAATCCAGAACAAAAGACGTGGCAAGTTGAGCAAGGGCATCGTTTTGCTGTATGACAATGCCCGTCCACATGTGGCTAAACAGACCAAAGATCTCATCACATCGTTTCGATGGGAAACTCTAGATCATCCTCCGTACAGCCCTGATCTAGCGCCCAGTGACTACCATCTGTTCCTGCACTTGAAGAAACACCTGGGCGGTCAGCATCTTGAAGACGATAACGAAGTCAAAACAGTTATGATGCAGTGGTTAACAAGTCAGGCGGCAGACTTCTATGAGGAGGGTTTTCAAAAATTGGTACTACGTTATGACAAGTGCCTCAGTATTGGAGGGAATTATGTAGAAAAGTAGAGTAAGGTACAGGCTTTCATGTAAAAATAAAATTATTGAGATATATTTGCACGTCTTTTTTTAATTTCAAAACGGTACTTACTTTAAAAAATGCCTCGTACACTTTCTATGCAGTGTTAGTTAAATGCTGATTAAAAGTGAAGGCTCAGTCCAAGGTAACTCCCACGTGTCTGGGGTGGTCTTTGTGTTCTACTCTTCCAAGGGGTCCTGAAGGTTGGTCTTATTCTGACGCAGGCGTGCTGGTTTGAAAGGTGGAAACAACAAGACTTTGTCTTTGTCAGATTAGGTTTTTGTCTCCACTTAGAGAAGAATGTGCAGAGCTATCTTCCCAAATCTGGTAGTTTCTATCTACTGTGGTGCTATTTAGCTACGATTCTTAGCTGATAGGTATTTGTCGTACTAACCTTCATATGCGTTCATTAGGATTCACATGTTCGATCGATTTCCCGAAGCAAAATTTCTCAAACAGAAGTACAAGATCAGGCTGCAACAATAGATGGGAACACTGTTCTATCTATATCTTCAGATAAGACGACGTCCAATTTGGTAGATTTTAGCATATCACTGAGTATCCGCTTACACATGAAATGTCAGATAGTGATCACTGAAACGTTGTATTCATTGAGAATAACCTTGTTTATGCAGGAGAAGATTTTGAGGGAGGTACGTCCTTATTTTTTTATGGAACGTAATGCTTGAATTTTTACGGCCATCTTATCTACTCCCTATGAAGCCCAATTGAATGGAAATTAAAAGAGCTAAAAAAGTGAAGGAACCTCAACAACAAGAACGTAATCGTGTTGGAGGATGCAAAAGTAGTCGCGGCCAGGAGCTTGGGTCAGCTAGAGAACCTCTAGAAAGAGCTTGTGACAAGGAGCCTTAATTTTTAGGAAAATGTGAAAGAATCAAGCACTGAAGACGAGAGGAGCGTGACCTCTGGAGCATCGGAGTTGGAGATCCTCCCTGAAGTGTTCTCTTCCAAAGATGATGACGGTTGGTGCGTGTTTTGCGTTAGGAAATTTTTTGACGTTTCAGAATGGGAAATTTGGATGATGTGCGTTATATATTTAGTGTGGGCCCATGTGAATTGTGCTGGGGCTGAAAAGGATGCGTACATCTGCGATTTTTGTTGCTTAACGATTTAATTCTTTTATGTATTTTCTGTGTCTTATTTGTCCCTACGTATATGCTATATTTGTATATTTTAAAAAAACTATAACCTGTAATTATTATATTTATCTTTAAGATATGTTTTCTGTGATTCAATACCAATTAATAATTTTGTTTAGTTTTATTTCGTCAATTTTTTTGAGGAGCCCAGTTTTGGATATCTATTTTTCATATCGCCAAACTGCAGGGTTTCTAAAAAATATTGTTTTGGTGAGTGATATTTTTTGAAATCAGGATTTAAATGATGGATAACATTATGAAGTATTATTTCATGCTTTGAAAATAGATTTTTCTAATTAATTTATATATTTTTAGAAGTAAAAAGAAAAGAGGGGTTCTGTTTTGGGCACCTTCTTCTACATTCACAAATATTTATTACATTTTTCATTTGGTGAGGACAATGGTACTGACTATAGTTTGATTATACCACACAGGCGACACTTGATTTACATATAAATAGCTAACGCAGAGCTTGTATCCATTGAAGTGCATTGTATGCACCAAAGTAGATCAACAGCTGAATGTAGAGAGAATAACGTCGAGATTTTTTCCAGAGTTGAAATTAGCAAATGAAGCTTTGGTATAGGTGAATATTAGCTTGATATCCTGGCGCTTGATGGATTCTAATGGTGTAACTATATCACGCAATCACACAAAGTGCTAGACATCAAATGAGTGACGTGAGGAGCCATATTACCTGAGCTCCGACTTTTCCTGCGAGCAGCCTGGGGAGGTCGGTGTTACAGGAGGAACGTTTCCACTTGGGGATCATGGTCAGGTCGCTGTTGAAGTTAAAGAAGTTGATTTGGTCTTCTCCAGTCTGTGGATGTTACTTGCAAGGAAGTTGGCGCTGCAAAAGAACAAAGACAGCAGCAGTTACTACACGGCAAATGGAAGGTCATCTATGATAGGCCTACGCACCTTTGCGCGTAGTACTTGATGAGAAGTTATTGATTTCTTGCTAAAACGTAGTTCTGATCAACTGTTGATTGAAATATTGACTATCGAAAGCAAATATCACTCCACCTACTCATGGCACGAATATAGTGAAAATAAAAAATTTTCATCTGTTTTAGAGAATTGTAATCTGTCTCTTCTAACATTACATTTCTCTGCGACGAATATTCTTAGTAAACAAAATCTCTAAGAAAATTAAAAGCTCTTATTTGTCATCTGACAGGCACATTGTTGGCCAGCAGTTATATAATTTGGTTTTGATTTAACAACAACAGTAACAAATATTTTACTACTGTTTATTTTAGCCGTTTGATTAATATATCAGAGAATAAAGTAGTAACAAAACTTATTGTTATTTAATTATATACTCTGCTAATTACTTATCTTGATGTTCTTCAGCCGTTCACGAGTGCATATTTACCATCAAAAACGGAAGATAGCATTCACATATAATAAATAACTGGTATTTCTTCCATTTTCATAACTGAATGACTCATCGATACTTTGCAAATGATGACACAAAAAACCATTTTTAATAAATATCAGATGATTCTTTAACACATACACATCCTACTGCTTACTACCAAAAAAATAAAGAATACTTCATATCAATTAAAACACTGCTGTTTATCTATTTTTGTCATATGATGTACTGATTACAGGACGATAAATACAATATTTCCCCAGATATTAGACTGAATTATGCGAGATGTCTACGCCAGGATGTCCTGCTGCGCAGCAACGCTACTCTTCTACTCTGAATATTTTACCTTCGAGCTGTGAAGCTTAACGAATCGAACATTCCGAATCACGAATTGATAACTATTTGAGCAAAACAATTTAAAACTGACAACTTCTATCATAAAACCACTGTTAAAGCCTAATATATTTACTAATACCTGCTTGAAACCTTATATATACATATATAAAAATAGACATGTGCGTCCCTATATTTCACTTTTCAGCCACCACTACCTAGCACAGATCACTGGTGTTTGTATGTGGTAATAGCATGTAGTTTCCTATCGTGCACAACGTTGGGCGAATGCCGATAGCTGTGAGGGGTGTGGGAGATATAATCGTTAAAGGTGGTCGATGTAGGACATTTTCATATTTCGATCATGGACTTGTGTGTCCCTAAACTTCTGTTTCCTGCCACAACTACATATCACAACCAATTTGTGTTTGTGTGTGGTAGTAGCATACATTAATCGATCGTCCACAAGATTGGCCAAATTTCGGTAGCTGTGGGGGGTGTAGGAGATTTTGTGTTTGAAAGCTGTCGACCAAGGACATTTTCATAATTTTACCCAAGACATGTGTGTCCATATATCTCACTTTGCTGGCACAACAGCATAGCGCAGATCACTGGTGTTTCTGTGTGGTAGTAGCATCGAATCTTCCATTGTGTGCTGTAGTGGTTAGATGTCGGTAGCTATGGGAGTGTTGGAGATGTGGTGGTTGATAGTAGTCGACAAGGGGACACTTTCATATTTCGACCAAAGACGTATTTGTCTCTATGTTTCACTTTTTAGCCAAAATTATCTAGCGCTGACCACTGGTGTTTGTACGTGGTAGTAGCATACATTCACCGGTCGTGCACAACGTTGGCCGAATTTCGGTAACTGTGGAAGTGTGGTTGAATGTTGTCGCCCTATGATATTTTCGTCTTTCAACCAAAGAAAATGTGTCGGTATATTTCACTTTGCTGCCACAATACATAGCGCAAACCATTGGTGTTTCTATGTGGTAGAAGCTTCTAGCCTCCCATCGTTTACTATGGTGGCCAGATATCGGAAGCTATGCGGTTGTGGGAGATATAGTGGTTGAAACTGTACAACGTATGGCATTTTCCTATTACTACGAAAGACTTGTGTGTTCCTATATTTCATCTTGCAGCCATAAATACCCTGCGCAGATCATTGATGTTTGTGTGTGGTGTTAGCCTCAAGTCTCCCATCATGCACTACTATCATTACATTTCGTTAGATGTCAATCAAAATTCTTTACAAAAACGAACTAAGTCGTGTGTAGTGGATAATACTTCTAAACGACACAGAATACTATGTGATTCTTATTACTAGTGTTCTAAAATAAAAGCCAGTCAAAAGAGTTTAAAATACCATGAAATAAATCCCATATAAAGAAAGAAGAAAGTTTACTAAAATTCTGCAAAATTTTGTCTCAAATAGATTAATTGAATTAAAGTTGCTTAACTCGATCAAAATAGTGGCAGGATGTCACAAAGCCCTTTAAAATAATTACGAACGCACTTTCCAACGAACGGAAGTTCGTCAGTAAACTTCAATGGAACTAACTGCGAATATGATATATTAAGTGGAACAATATTGGTTTTTGAAATATTATATCCAGCACTTCATTTGGGTGTACAATACCTAAACACCGAATCATCGTTTGCTCCATTCAGATTTGACGCCTTATGAGCATTATACGCTACACATGTGCAATTTTATTCTAAAGGGATATTGCTTTGATTAATGTTAAATAATGTTATTAAAAATTTGTATAAATATTGCTAAATACACAATACTGTTACAAGTTTGTAAGTGTAAGTCTAAAGAGTATGATAGTAAAAAACAGAGGGTGGTTGAGGTGATGTAAGTAAGAGATGGCTTAAAATTGCTGGCTCTATAGATCAAATATAAGCTGACAAAACTGTTACAGGAAGAGTTTTTTTGTGTTTTATGCAGTATATTAAATCGGAGGAGGTAAGATTCCACATTAATGAAGTGATAAAAAGCTGTGAAGTGACGAGAAAGTAAAAAATATTTAAATATGTTTACGTTGCGGAAATCATTTGAAGGGGAATATGTCGAATAATTAATTATTAATGAGAGGATAAGTAATGCAGTAGAGAGGTATAATGGTTTATTTCGGGTGAAACAGAAGAAGAATTCCAAGACTTATCTTGGAAATATAGCAAGGGAGCAAACATGGAAAATCAGCTAAGAAGAAATATGATATGGTTAGCTGAATAAGATGAGATATAACAAGATAAAACTATGATATATTAAGTAAATTATAAATTATAGTCAAGACAACCAGGGGAGTAGCTGCGATAGGTTAGATAGTGCAGTGCACCGGGGCCCCTACGCTCAGGGGGCCCACAAGGCTACGCTCAGGAGACCCCCAAGCGTACCTCAGTGGGCCCCCAAGCCCACTTCACCACAGGCTTTCACGCCAAAATTGGGACTTTTTTAGCTCTAATGTCGTCTAAGGGGGCCCCTGAGACACAGGGAGCCCCTCACTAGGTGGCCTCACTGCTCAGGGGGCCCCCAAGCACAACTCAGGGGCCTCCAGCCTCATCTCAGGGGTCCCCTACCAGCAACACAAAACAAAAATGGTCGCCAATCCAGCCTGCACTGGGGCCCTAGTTGACCTAGCTACGCCACTGAAGACAAAGAATTAGAACTGAAAATATAAAAATTGTAACTGATTCTCCATTTCATCACAGGATAGTTTTAATTCGAAAATGGTAATATTTTAAGAGTACTAATACGAGTATGTTGTCGTATATGTGGATACGATGCAAAAAATATAAGGTAAAAATTAGAGAATGGTATAACCTACAGTATACTTAAGAACTCCGCTCATTATCCTATGTAAGCAGAAATTGTTGTATATTGGAATCGTTCTACACAATTTTACGCCTTTAAAAACGAACTTCATCACTTCTTCAGATTATTCTCCTATTCCATATATCAAGTGTGCATTTAGTCTGTGTATAAATTATTCAATACACTATTCAATATTCAAACTTTTATTTTTTTTGAGGACTTAACTGTTTATGATGAAATTTATGAGCGTGCTAGTCTTGCTTGCTATACTCACCCGACGATGAGCGGTACTTGGTCCAGCACCTCAGATCCACAGCTGTGGGCCAAGCAGCGAGCAGTGCCCAGAGCGGCGATCAGGAACAGAGTCCTCAGGAGCGTCTGCAACGGATGCGACAGTGAAAACTGGCTAAAAACCGATATAGATTCCGCAGATAATTTTAATAATAGCATCGTAAATGAAGTAGTTTATTTATAACTATTAGTAAATATCTCTTATTTACGAAAACAGGAATCGAAGCGTTCTGCGAAGTCATGTGGATTAAACTCAACATAGCCTGGAGAAAGTTGTAATAGTACGCTATCACTCACTGGATGCATACGTATTTATTGCCGAAACGTTAAGGAATTGTTTAAATCACATGATATCATAATAGGTATTGAAAGCTGGTTAAAAAAGACATAAATTTACACATGCATTTTAACAATAGATTATTCGTTTCTGTTATGGTTGGATTGCTTTTCAAAGGAGGTGGTGTATTTGTAGCTGTTAGTAATTATCTCCCATGTACAAAACGTATGTCGATTCGGCCTGCGAAATCATATGGATAAAACTCAATGTAGCCTGAACAAAAAATTTATTGTCGCTTTTTAGTGTTCACCGAATGCTAACGTTATGGCTACCAAAATCTTATGGAATATTGTAAATAATATAGTTTGCCAATTTCAGCATCATGTAATATACTATGAGGTGACTTGAATTTTCTGTAAATCTAGTGGACTATTAGCATTCAGGTTGTTACGGGTGCCAGGAATAAGGCCGCTTCTGAAGTCGTGGCAGGAGTAAGGCAGCTTCTGAAGGGATTGGTAGCATACCTTCAAAGTAACTAGAAACACCGATGAAATGATGTGGCATTGATTTATATGTATATTCATGGAGGATTTGGATATACATATATCGAAATGGACAAGGAAGGAAGGAAAGGATTTCCTGTGGTGTGTACATGAAGTTAAAATGGCTATACTAAAGGCAAAGAAAGACACACGCAAGTGAAAATAGGATGGGGTACCATAGTTTCTTAGAAAAGAAAGACAAGAAAAAAGTTTTTAAATGCGAAATATAATGCCTTATATTACTTTCCTTGTACTTTATTTTTGCAAAAGCCTCACGGCAAATCCAAAGGAGTATTTAAGAGAGATAATTACCAAGCATTTAGAGTAATTAGAGGCACCGCTGACGTGGTGCAAAATCGTTTTATATTTATACGAGGAAGGGAGGGGTGGGGGAGGGGGGAATAAACATGCTTTTACCGAAACGAACAATCGAGGAATCACTAATGATTCTGGTCACATCAGTACTGTACGTCTCATAAAAACCAACTGATCTCTTCGGCCATCTGCTATCTTCTAATAACTACCAACCAAATTCGTTTACCGTATCAGCGATTTACTGTAATTTTGACGTAAGTGAATACAGTCTACTTGTTGACTGGTGTGCTGTGTGGTGCCTTGTGTTGGCTCTGCTCCACTCACCCATGTCTGACGTGCAGCGTCGACACGAATGGCAGCGGGCCTCATATCAGGACGCATTACGGATTACTGCAGATAAGGAATAACGACTCCACTCCACCTGTCCACCTATAGACAAGTACAGAGACTAATAGTGACCAGCAATTGTAGAGCAAACCATTGAATAAAACTATAAGTAAAATGAGATACAGATGTTTTGGTTTTTTGGCTACCATAGTCGCTCTTTCATTAACTTATGCCTGTGATACAGTGCCATGAGCACCGAGGTAGATACATCGGTTGTTTCACAATATTACACGGTAATTCTGCAGACATTCCTGGCAGGGTTCCTAATAAAGCTGAAATACCAACGCTCAGTAAAAGAAGAAGTCAACTCATTGTTTACTGTGACGATGAATATTACAGCATTACATATTCCACTAATAAATTTTAAAAGTGTTTATCAACAGTTTGTATAATACAGATCGAGCGGTGCCTGCTCCGAATTCCTATCTCAATTGAATTATGACTTTTTACTACCACAATTTAATGATTACCTTCTATGAAACAGTACTCGGGCCACTTATCGCAGGAAGCACTTCAGTCTGATGGTACGTTTCGATGCCTCTCTCCGACTTCATCTTCCGTCGAATTGTGACCATTCTTATGTAACCAGTGCCAGTCAATATTTGCCGGTGACGTCATGTTTACTGTATCTAGCGCCTCTTCATGCTCATGTGGTAGTATCAAATGCATATTTTTATGTAAGAGACGTCATTACGGGAATCGCACAATTCGCGACCACCTTTTATACAGTGGCTTCACCGAGGAGGGCCACATTTAGGATCCGTAGGCCCCTACGCTATAACTGTGGTGAGGACCTTACACATACATAAAACAATATCGATATTATTAAATGAATAACTTTTTAATTTGAAATATTGTAAAATGTAATGATAATAAAAATATATGAGGATAACTTACTGAAGAATCCAAAGTTCGAAACGTACTTTCTGTATCGTTTCGATTATGAAGTGAACAAGATGAGCAAGTAATGTTCGCACTTCAATTTTTCGACTGATGATCTATGGAAAAGGTGCTGCCTATTGCAGTTGTGTTGTTGCAACTAAACACCCTCAGCACATATTACAATTTTAAATAATTGTATTTTTAATAACTACTTACATTCAAACAAAACATTAAAACTTGGACCTCCCATTATAACTCGCTGTTTACATCGCATACAAAATGAATTTACCTTACTTGATCTTCCTGACATGAAGGATAGGGAATTTTATTTCGTATTGCACGTGTACGACAGTGACTTCATACATCCCTACCTGAGTATACTGCAACCTTGTGTTACAACTGTTCTAACACCTCCTCTCTGAGCCGCGAAGTGATTACTTTTCGGTAGAGGTGCGCTGAAATGTTATTTTACAGTATACCTGTATTTCAAAGGATTGAACTGCCACGCGCGAAAACTGTTTTGGGGCTTTCAGTTCTAAAGCCGTATCGGAAAAAGATTAATTTCTTTGCACCTTATTTGTTTTAATATTTTTATTACTATTATTATTACTTTTTTGCATGGGGAGCGGGCCCCTAGGCTACAGCCTATGTTGGCTATACCTAAATGCGGCCCCGTCACTGGGCAAGACACCATTCTTTCATCTTTTCGTTTTGTTTACACATACTGAAATACAGGGTGTTTCAAAAAGGACTTTACAACTTGGAAAATTCATATAAATTTTATGAAACAAGGTACAGAGCTGGTTTTGGTGTTGTTTTAAAGGAAAACACTTCAAGTTTTGACTCGCGTAGTACGCTAGTGCCTAATCGCGCCGCACAAGCGCTAGCGGCAGTAACGTTAAAGATGGCTGCCTTCACTGGACCCGAACGTGCTAGCTGTGTGTTTTGGTTTGAAGAATCGAAATCTGCGACAACAGTTCAGCATAATTTTCGTACCAAGTACCCTAAAGATCCTCCTAGTAGGCCTACAATTTATGAGTGGCATAGATGTTTTCTAGAAACAGGGTGCTCAGTAAAACATAAAAAATCCTCAGGTCGTCCAAGCACATCTGACGAGGTCGATGAGCAAGTGAAAAAAAGTTTTGTCAACAGCCATACGAAATCGACCCGGCGTGCATCTTGTGAGCTGCAAGACCCACATACGACGGTTTGGCGTGTGTTGAGAAAACGTTTGCATTTGAAACCATAACGATATTCGCTTTTAAAGCAATTAAAGACACGTAGGAACTTCTGTGTGGATATGTTAAATCGAGTGGATGATGATGAACATTTCTTGGACAACATAATCTTTTCTGATGAGTCAACTTTTCACTTAAGTGGCAAGGTTAACACACATAACTGTAGTATTTGGGGCAGTGAAAATCCACATGAAACATTGCACCATGTTCGTGATAGCCCTAAAGTGAACGTTCATTGTGCGTTGATCAAGAGGAAAATGTACGGCCCCTTTTTTTCCAAGAGACAATCATCAACGGGATAGTGTACCTAGATATGTTGCAACAATTTTTTATACCACAGATCGATGAGGATGAGCGAGAACAAAATGTTTTCTTTATGCAACATGGCGCACCACCACACTATCTGGCTGACGTCCGGGATTTTCACAATGACAGCTTTCCAGGTCAATGGATTGGCCGTGATGCGCCAATTGCATGGCTCCCCCGTTCCCCAGACCTGACACCGCTAGATTTTTTCTTTTGGGGTTTCATAAAAGATATGGTGTACGTACCTCCTTTGACGGCCACTCTACCTGAACTTAGAGCAAGAATTTACGCTGCTGCTGAGCAAGATACACCTGAAATGCTAGTGCGAGTCTGGGAAGAAATCGACTACCGATGGGATGTCTGCCAACTAACCAACGGAAGCCACATAGAACATCTTTAGTTTAAGGTAAAAAAACTTGAAGTGTTTTTGTTCAGTCTGCCAGTAAAGGCCCCTGCCAGGCAGACCTCACACACAACGCGCCTGCACGCCGGGATACATATACGACTCCAAACTAGGCGCAGAGGCATCAAAACAAACCAGGAAAACAAATAGAATCATCTAGAGGCTAAGTGGGACTATTTCTTACAGAGGTCGCCGTACTACCACACAACGGAATTCCTGCGCCAGGCCGCCTATATAAGCGTAGCCGGCCGCTCCACCGCCAGTTCCGGCCTGACCGCGGAACCAGCTTCAACTACAGAAGACCACCGGAAGTTCGCGAGAAGTAGAAGCCGTCTCTCTCTACCCCGGATCAGGACCAGGCTAAATTTCTCGACGGTCATCCGCTAACTGTACCACCTTTGTTATTGTTTACCAGTGTTTTGTGTACATAGTAATAAAGCTCAAGGAACCATTAAGTGTAGTTCACTTCAGTGGCGACAAGGTTGGGATAAGAACTCTCGACCATCATGGCTACGCCATTAGCACCTACGGAATGGCAACAGTTCCTCCAAGGACTTATACATCAGTTCTTCGAATCTCAGAGACAACTGATTGCAGAAGTCAGGAATCTCCGCCAACCCACGGCCCCGCCTCCGTTCCCAGCATTCAACGACGACGTCGAAGAATGGGAGACCTACGAGAAACGCATAAAACAACACTTCGCAATTCATCACATATCCAGACAACCCTCACCTTCACGACCATCTGTACGACACTGAATGCATACTACAGACGCCGGTACCATGTCGTCGCGGCCCGCGTCGAATTCTATCAATGCCGGAAGAAGCCCGATCAGACGTATCGCCAGTGGGCGGCCGAACTCCAAGGCCTTAGCAGAAAATGTAAGTTTCAAACTCGTTGTTCCCACGAATCCTACGCCGACGACATGGTGCGTGATCACATCATACAGGCTGCACCAGATGCCGCACTCCGGCATGACGACCTCAAGTTAGAGGACCCATCCCTGGAGCAGGTCATCGAACTTGCCTACAAGTTCGAAATATCTACGGCCGCAGATCGCCGCCTGGAGTCCTGGGCGGATGTGGCCGCAATCCGAACCGACGTAGAGGACACACAGGACGTCGCCGCCATCCAGAGCTCCCAGTCGCGCTCCTCCCGACACCACAACCGGGGACCGCTTCCTCAGAAGGACATCGAACCGGCCCGTTCCGGCAGGGGCACCAAGTCTCGGCAGCAGCAGCGGATCCCGCAGCGCCGACGCCGCAGCCCGCTCCGCCTACCCTCCTGCCCCGCCTGTTATTCAGCACATGAGAGGGAAAATTGTCCGGATCGTTGGGCTGAATGCTCACGTTGCGGCAAGGAAGGACACCTGGCGTCCGTCTGCCGCACCAACACCACCAATGCCAATCCCGGCTCTCGCCGCCCAGGGTCTTACCAAGACAGGTTGAGCGGCGCACCTATGGATATCAATCAGGTAGACACTTCCACAGCATCCAAACTTTTTATTGACGTTACGGTCAATGGCAAGCCCCTGCGCCTACAAGTCGACACAGGAGCAGCAGTCTCATTGCTTAATTATACTACTTATGTGCAAATTGGCTCGCCCCCCCTCTCGCCGGCCCCCAAGCGCCTCCTGACATACAACAAACAGGAAATAGCACTCCTGGGACAATTCACAGCAAACGTCATGTATAAGTCTGTACATCGTTCAGTCCCCCTTTTAGTAGTTAACAGTTCTCTCACAGCAGACTTATTTGGACTGGACGCTTTCCGCTTATTCGGATTTTCAATTGAGGATAACATACACCTCGTATCTCAGCATGTTCCTTTTCCCTGAAGTGGACGCCCTTTGCACCGAGTTTCAGGACCTGTTCTCACCAGGCGTCGGCTGTGCAAAGGACTTCGAAGCATCACTCCAACTCCGGCCGGACGTACGGCCTCGATACTTCCGGGCACGCCAGGTACCCGTAGCGCTTCAACAACCACTTCAGGAAGAACTTCAACGTCTCCAAGACGAAGGGATCCTCCAGCCGGTGCGGTTCAGCCCCTGGGCCACGCCGTTGGTCATAGTTCAGAAGCCAGGACGCCGCTTACGTCTCTGTGGTGACTTTAAGACCACCGTCAACCCGCATCTGCTGGTAGACGACTATCCACTTCCGAGACCGGACGACCTCTTCCGTAAACTAGCAGGAGGTACCTACTTTACAAAAATTGACCTGGCAGAAGCATACCTTCAAATCCCTTTGGATATCCAGTCCCGACAATACACAGTCATCAACACTCCCTCTGGCCTCTTCCAACTCAACCGGCTCATGTTCGGCTTGGCCAGTGCTCCAGCGATTTTTCAACGGTATCTCGAACAACTTCTCCAGGATATTCCGGGATGCATCAACTATCTCGACGACATAGTCGTCACGGGACCCTCCGCTGCCGAACACATGACCAACCTCCGCCTACTCTTCCTCCGCCTCCGTGCAGCAGGATTGAAATGCAACCTTTCCAAGTGTCAATTCTTTCAACAATCCATTTCCTACCTGGGTCACATCATCGCTCAGGAAGGCATTTCCCCAGCATTTTCCTATGTGGACGCTATTTCCAACTTACCTCGGCCTCAGGATCTACATCAGTTGAAATCTTTTTTAGGCAAGATTTCATACTACAGAAAATTTATACCCTCAGCAGCACAAGTGGCAGCACCCCTGTACCACCTCTGTCGCAAGAATGTCCCGTTCCGTTGGACCCCAGCTTGCGAGACCGCATTCCACACCCTTAAACAGCAGCTCAAGTCCGCAGCATGCCTCATGCCATACACTCCAAACCTCCCCTTGATACTTGCCACAGATGCATCCGATTACGGTGTGGGGGCAGTTCTGTCTCATAAATTACCAGATGGCACGGAACGCCCCGTAGCTTACATCTCCAAAGCCCTATCGGCTGCTCAGCTTAAATATTCTCAAATCGAGAAAGAGGCGCTAGCTATTGTTTTTGCCTGCTCCAAATTCTATTCCCTTTTATATGGGATTTCTTTTCATCTCATTACCGACCACAAGCCACTCCTATCACTATTTGATCCGTCCAAACATCTGCCTACCAAAACATCCCACCGCATCCAGCGTTGGGCACTATTCCTGTCCCAGTTCAGATATACCATGCACTTCCGTACCACTTCCAGGCATGCCAATGCAGACGCCTTATCCAGACTACCGCAGGGACCAGACCTTGCCTTCGACAAGTCGGAACTTCTGGTGTTCCAGATCGACGATGACATACAAGAAGCACTGAAGACATTTCCAGTCACGGACTCAAAAGTCGCGGCAGCCACAGGGGAGGACCCCCTTCCTCCGTGTCATCCGACACCACATCCAACACGGGTGGCAAACACGTTCCCCTCCACGCCATCATCAAGACCTCAAGTTCTACTACTTCATCCGCCACCAGCTCTCAGTAGTAGAGGGAGTGCTTCTCCGCACAGAACCAAATTCCACCCCGAGGGTCGTCGTTCCGAGATCCCTACAAGCCGACTATCCTCCAAACTCTCCACCAAGGACACTGGGGAATTGCCCGCACCAAATCCCTTGCCAGACGTCCATGTATTCTGGATCGGCCTTACCACGGAATGTCACGGAGATGGTGCGGCGCTGTACCATCTGTGCCCGAACAACTGCCCCGCCCCCCTCAAAAGTTCCTTTCCTGGCCGGCACCGTCCGGACCCTGGGAACGCATTCACCTCGACTTCGCTGGCCCATTCCTAGGCCACCAGTGGCTCCTAGTGACGGATACCTTTTCCCACTTCCCATATGTCGTCCGTTGCTCCACAATCACCACAGAGGTCACCATTTCAGCCCTCACGAAGATCTTTACCATCGAAGGATTACCATACGCCATCGTCACAGATAACGGACCGCAATTTCGAAGTCGGGAATTCCTATTCCTTCTGTACCGCCAACAATATCCAACACCTCCTCACCCCGCCCTTCCACCCCCAATCTAACTGGGGAGGCGGAACGGCTAGTCAGAACATTCAAAACCCAAATGACCAAATACACCACAAGTCACAAACTCGAAGAGGCATTGAACACTCTTCCTCAGTTCCTATCGAACCACTCCAGTGGGGGCCAAAAGCCCGGCGGAATTGCTGCATGGCCGCCAACCTCGCACTCTCCTCCATCTCCTCTTACCCCCGCCCAAAGTACAGGTACCTTCGGGCCCATTCCGTTTCACCCCGGGCTCCCTAGTCTTGGCCCGCGGGTTTGGCTCCCGGGCCGGTTGGCTTCCGGGGGTCATCCAGCGGCCCCGGGGCCGCCAACT
Source organism: Vandiemenella viatica (assembly GCA_031002005.1). Lineage (NCBI taxonomy): Eukaryota > Metazoa > Arthropoda > Insecta > Orthoptera > Morabidae > Vandiemenella > Vandiemenella viatica. The sequence goes on from JARYHS010014967.1 coordinate 17,095, forward strand.
GTTCGACGTCAGCCTGGATGGCCGGATAGTGCGACGCCATCGAAACCAACTACGTCCCCGCTACCCCACGGCACCGTCCCTCTTCCACCACGGCACGGCCATCCACTTCTTCCTCTCCTTCCCTGCCACCTCCACCACTCTTGCCGTCTAACCGTTGCACAGGGACAGTTACAGCGCCACCACCGACGCCACAACCTGTCGGTCGCTCCGACACCCTTCAGCCGCAGCCTCTCGACCACCTGCGGGGACCATCTTCAGCGCCCCCCGTACAGCCCCCGGCCATCGACGCCGACGAACCGATGCCGTTAGCTCCACAAGTACCTCCACCACAACCTGCACCACGACGCAGGTCGGCACGCATCGCCAGGGGAACAGCTCCGTACTCCCCCTGGAGGTAGCCTTCATAGTCTGCTCCAGGGCGCCGCGGCAGACGACCTCGCAGACGTCGCAGACATCGCTTCCCCCCCCCCCGGGAGGGAGGTATGTTCAGTCTGCCAGTAAAGGCCCCTGCCAGGCAGACCTCACACACAACGCGCCTGCACGCCGGGATACATATACGACTCCAAACAGGCGCAGAGGCATCAAAACAACCAGGAAAATAAATAGAATCATCTAGAGGCTAAGTGGGACTATTTCTTACAGAGGTCGCCGTACTACCACACAACGGAATTCCTATGCCAGGCCGCCTATATAAGCGTAGCCGGCCGCTCCACCGCCAGTTCCAGCCTGACCGCTGAACCAGCGTCAACTACAGAAGACCACCGAAAGTTCGCGAGAAGTAGAAGCCGTCACTCTACCCCGGATCAGGACCAGGCTGAAATTCTCGACGGTCTTCTGATAACTGTACCCACATTTGTTTATGGTTTACCTGTTGTATTGTGTACCGAGTAATAAACTTCAAGGAACCGTTAAGTGCAGTTCACTTCAGTTTTCCTTCAAAAAAAACCCAAAACCAGCTCTGAACCTTGTTTCATAAAATTTATATGAATTTTCAAAGTTATAAAGTCCTTTTTAAAAAACCCTGTATACCACTGGATGACAACACATACACAAAAGTACATAGAGTGATTTACGATACATGTCGATATTGATGGCGGGTTTACAGGTGTGATTAGAGGCAGAATCATTCGATTGTATTGTAGAAATACTAAATATATGCATAAACATCCTTAACTCCAGCACCAATGTTGCCATTAATGCATTCTTTCTTCCAAAATGTTTTTTATTATTTTATGTTTACCATGTTAGTATCTTGAATCACATCTAATTAGTTTTACAGTGGGGGCATTTGTGAAGTCAAATCAGGTATTGAAACTGACGACAGAGCCGCGCGGGCTCGCTGTCGTTGATCAGACCACCAATTACCTCTTCAGAACCGAGCGTACCCTCCAAATACTCGCATTGGTGTAGACACGTGTCCACTCGGCTGCTTACGCTCAATTCACGATGAGGGAGATTTGATGAGATCAGACACTTTTATCCAGTTGAGTAGAACCAGGAGATACAAGATCCTATTGTGTCATCAGAACCTCAACGTTTTTGACTATGGCTAGGAAATCTAAAAAAATTAACACTGATTCCTGTTAATTAGGAATCCATTTTGCATATAATATATCTCATGAGTTTCTTTTCTAGATTAACTTTATTTATATAAATCAACTTGATTGTTTAAACTCAAGGTTCATTAGTTATAATTTAATTTTAGCAATCGAGATGATTATTATAAATAACGCAGATCAAAATTTATTAAATTATATAAATAACAATAGTCATAACTATTAGAATTTAAGTGATTCATGTTTGCAATTATTAAGACCTTTGAAATTTGTGGAAAGAATCGTAGGAATTGTCAATTTTGGCTGACTATTCATTCACTAAATATAAGTCGCAGTTGATAGTGATATTTATATAGTTCAAGAGATATTGATGCCTTGAAACATCACATGCAAAAAAAGTAATAACGATAATGATATTAAATAAACATATGCAAAGAATAATCTATTTCTGAAACAAACTGATGGAAGTAGTAATATAGCTTACCTGATACATATTGTTTTCAACAAAGATTCTCTCGATAAATGCTCGGGAAGACAAAGACTCATATAAAAAAAAATCCGATTTCAGTTGCGAATTTTGAACAGATAAGATTTTAGCAACCACCATAAGGTATTAACTGAGTGCAGCATAATGAGTACGAATGGAAAGATGATTGAACAGGCATGACAGAAAATAATTAATAAACTTTTCCTGTGAAACATTTTGCCTCCACTAGTAATTTTCTCTTCATCTTTGTTAATGTATAATGAAATAACTAATACTTTTTTGGTTACTTTCTTTTTGTGCGACTGTCCCACATGTGACAGAGTCAAGTTCCAACGAGACCACGGCCTGAGGAGGCCACTGTGTGGTTTATGATTGCTCTAAAAACTGATAGATCTGTGGGTAATTATCTACCCATAATAATACTGAAATTATGCTACAGAGAATGGTGTCGTAAAATTTTAACGCGTCCAGTGTATCGTTTTAATTTCAGACCCGCCACGACTATCCTAAAGCTGGAAAACACGGAGACGGTGTTGTAATATCGACACTTTATTTCTCTCTATTAACATTGGAATCAACCAGATGTTCTATCGTTTTGTTACATATTCTGAATTTGTAATTTTTTTAGTAATTAATATTTGAAGAATTGTAAGTGAGTGAAACTCCCCACTAGAGTACAAAACATGTCTCCACAAACGAAATAGGTCATTTCTTTAATGACGAGGCTGCAGTGACGTTTGCCTTTATATTTATTTCAAAAATACGCCACCAGATTTAATCTGAAGACTACTAAGACACATACTAACACACACCCTATTAGAATTGTTTTTAGCGATATAAACTGGTTGCTCAGTTCCAACTACAGTAACTTTATACACGCAGCATCAAAATTCTGGACGCGCTTTATATCTCTGGCAGACGAGATCAAACATTTAAAACTTTAAATTTTACACTTTAAATGTGTTAATTGGTACAATGTTCTCACTTATACCTTTAAACGAGCAATTCTTGTATATATTTGGTACCTTGGAAACAACTCTAACAAATTGGATGTAATTTAACATTTAGATAATATTTGCTATTAAAGTTCATCTAAATAGATGTCTTTCCTCAAATACGCGAGGGTTTAAAAAAAATCTTGTATTTGATATTTCGGAAACGGCTTCAGCGCCATCTAGCAGAAGTTCCAAGTAGGCCTACAAATAAACTAACTGATGTTAGTTACGTTTCTCTTTGGTCAGAGCAAGGAACTCTTATATCTTTAAGCAAATAGTTCTTGGATAGTTGCTCACCCATAAGAATATTTCACACAGTATCGTGGTCAGTCACCAAATGGCAATATAATAATGTGGAAATGGGTAACTGCAAGTTTATTTAGTAATGAACGGTATTTTATTTTGAATAGTAATAATAAATACCACTTGTTTGTAAAAAGTCGTTATCATTAAATACTGCAAGTTAAATTGTAAAACATTTAAAAATTAGAGATTTAAGAAATAGGTATAGGCTAAGTCTAATGTAATTTTTTCAAATTTCTTCACTTTAAGAAATTTCTTTAAAAACAATATTATCAGTTATAATAGTGATCACTTTTAATTATATGTGTCTTTAAACCAAACATTAATATTCCTGAATTTACGAACTTGTGAAAAGCCATGAGCATAGGCAATGATACCAAAAGGCCTTTTCAATGGAGATGATTTTCTTCTTTGTTTCTTTTTTTCTACTTAATGGGAAAGAAGTACAGAATGAGGGGCCGAGAAGGTGAGATCTCAGAAAATTATCATAATTCTTGCACTTGAACGAACCCCAGCTAAAGTTGGAAATTAAACATATATTCTTGAAAATAAAGGTAAGTGAAGAGTGCCAACCAGAAAGCAGAAAGGTTTCCGTGTATACTATTCACATCAATATAGTCACAGGTGTTAGCGAATTTACTGTAGGGAGACATTTCGCGTTATGTTATTTTCTATTTCAATGGATGCGCTGAATGCTGAGAAAAGATGGCCATGACCAAACGCATAAGATAGTCAGGGTTTGGAGTAAATTACCAAGTTATGTATGAATAATCTACCGAAAAGATGAAAGAATTTAAAATTAAAATTTATAAAAAGCAATAAAAGGCAGTTACAACAAAAGGGGGTGGGGGGGGAGGGTGGTCAAGGAAACTTCCTCTGGAAAGGGCGCTCGGTTGTGATTGAACATACTCTCTATACTGTAAGCGGAAATAATGTCAACAGAGTGGCCACGAGAGCGCTCCCGACACAGGCTCGTTACTAACTACAGTGCCACGTTCACATTCCATGTCACAAGAACTGTTCAGCATTATGGAACTTCGGCTAAGAATTTTATTTGTGCTTCACCAGAATCTCAAATCGCGCGGACTCTTGCTAAAATTAAAACAGTCCGTGCCTGACGCCTCCCTGTGCGAATATACAAACAATGGGGATCACAGGCTGCGAATATAGAACATTGTACGGCAACAATAATAAATGAGACACGCTATGAATAAAAATAGTGACCGAGTTTTCACCGCATTTTGTACTTTATACCGATAGTCAAGAAGAAGGTGTGAATTCAATCCCCCGATACTTCATTGAAAATAAACATGACCACAGAATACTACTGTTGACCTGTGGTGAGTTTCAGGCGCTGACGTTAACAATTACACTCTAAGGATAAGCGCAAATTGAGACGCGTATAGCGCGTGTGACGTGACGCAGCACAGCGCGCTTTGGGAACACGACGCTACGTGGTACGACTCGCGGCTGCTCACAGTCGCGCGGCGCTGTGGTCGAGGCACTGTTTCTCGCGCCACGAGGGTGAAAGTGTGGTGTTGTTAACCCTCTAATCTGTGCCTTTCTTAAAAGAAAAAGTTGGTTGAGGCAGTAATGTAGCACAAAGAGCTTTATTATTATTAAAAAAATAAAAAAAACTGAAGAATCTGGATTGTGGTGTCACTGTAAACAATTGTAATCTGACGGACGATTGATGTTACCCATGTTTCCACAAATAGCCATTTCACAATTTTTCATTAATACATATTGTTTTTTTAAAATTAATACATCGAAAACTAACGTTCGCTCTAACATGACCCCACATAACCCATAGAATGAAAAACTTACACAAATGAAGTGTGGTATGTTGTCACTATTTCCCAATCATAACGGATTGACCTTGAAATGGAACTGCTGCTCAATTGTGGAAACACTAAGTGAAATTCTTCCTCACTTTGAAAATAGTTGATGAAGTTTCTTGTTCATGCAGTGATTGAGTTTGCTGCAACAGTTTGGTGTCGTTCACATCTCCTGCTACCACTACTAACTTGTAAACCATCAGACATGTTGGGAGCAGATTTCGATCACCAGAATATATGTTGAAAGGATTTACTCCAACCATTTCTTCATAATGAGCCGTAGTTATGAAAAAAATCGTTAGCCTCATATTCAAAGCATTGTTATGGTGTATGGGGTAACGGCATTGATTTTATTTGATTTATAATTCAGTTACATATTTTTTATTGTGTGAAATAACGTTTAAAGCATAAAATGTTACATAATATATAGACAATTTTTTTTTTTTTTTTTTTTTTTTTTTTTTTTTTTTTTTTTTTTAAAGAAATTCATGATCATATTGTTAGTAAGTTTATTTGTAATGTGTTTTCTAATGAAACAGGTATGTTATATCTTCATCTTTTCTCTACTTGTATCTCCACAGTTATTATGTTAAAGTAACTAGTTGCTCAAAATAGGAGCTGATTTTACAATAACTTTCACGTGTCCACTTTCCTATCAAATGGTTTCCTGAACACATGAAACCACGAAGACAATATAACGAAGGCGCATTCCGTGGTTTGTAGAGCCCGAAAAATTCAGGCGTTAAAAGTTTTATGTTCATAATTTTCAGTTTCATGTCTCCTTGTCAGGGACGGCCCTAGCAAGTTTTTCGGGTGGTGCGAGATCTCATTTTGGCGCCCCTAATATACTCTCACTTATTAGTGATAGAGAGTGTAGTTAATATACTTTTTTTACATCCTACTAATATTATAAATGGAAAAGATTGTTTGCTTGGTTGTTTATAAATGTTTCAAGCTGAAACGGGTAAAAGCTTAGGATAATATTTGAAATAACACATAGGCTTCCTACTTTTATCCCTATGGAAAGTACCCACGGGATTCGAATCCATATATGAAGCGTTACGAATTTCACTCCAGCGAAGCTGCGAGCAGAAGATAGTACAGTATTTGTATATTAACAATAACTCTAAACTCAGGAAGATTTGTATAGTATATCAGCGTTATGAATGGGAAACTACAAAAGGAATACTATATGTCTGAAAACGTTTATTTAAGTTCCTATGGCACACACAGTGCTCACATCACATAGTTTTTAATAAATTAGTTTAAAAAGAAACAAATGATTAAATAAAATAATAACCTAAAGGCCTGGATTGCAACCTTCCTCGCTTTTGCGTTTGGCAATATGATTTTCTACAAATAAAATTGCAAGATCTGGCAGTCCATCTTGAGATATTGTTGGCCATAAATAAGTTTTGATAAGTTTTAATTTACTGAAACTTCGTTCTCCTTTAGTAACAGTTACAGGTATGGTTAGCAAAATTCAAAGTGCTGTCCACATAATAGGAAATATATCCTGACAATCAGTTTGTTTCATAAGATGAAGAACTTTTATTGGTTCTGCTGATTCAAACCCCTTCAACAATCGTTTCAGTTTTTAAGTTCCTCAACCATTTCACAACCAGATAAGTAACATTTTTCTCCATTGGTTAAGCCTATTTAAATCTGCAAGGGCTTTTTCGGATTCGGACTTTCTATGAATTTGTTTTGATATTGTTTAAGAAAGACGACATATCATTAAACTTGAATAGTAGTATAAATCAAGTTGCCATCGCTTTTTCCAGTTGTATTGATCATAGGCTAAAATACGTTCATTTAAACAATTCATATGATCTGTTGCCTGTCTTCTTTAAGGCCTCGTGCCCCAAAAATATCTACTGTCTTGGGGATCGGACTGATCTTAATAATAGGATCTATTTCAGTCAGAGAAGCAATTTCTCTAGCTCTTAACACAGCAGTCGAATGACCACGGTACTTAAAAAAAAAATACAACTAGTGAAGCGTTTAAAATTATGGGTACACCAAAGTTTATACTGAATGGCTTTTCTGACAATATTCACTTGAAACAATATTTCATTCGAAGCCACCATTGTAACCAGACAGACGAATAACCCCATGCTCGGGCTCAACGGGGCCTCTGTTTCTTCCGCTGAATAATTCGTTTCTTCAGCAGGGCGCCACGAACTGAAGCGTGGTGAAGGTGATAACTGCAGGGAGGCTAGAAACTCTACTCCACAAACGAGTATCGTAATCATTTTTCGCTGATAATCCTTCTACGAGCTTGGATTCATTTCCCATCGCTTTGTCGATCCAGAGAATAAAACAAATTCTTTAAACAAAATCGAAAAAGTAAAATGATGTTTTGGTGTCACCTGCTATTACCAAATTTAAAATCTAACAGCCTCATGGTTCAGACAGTGGCGGATTAAAGAATTTAATGACTGCAGCCCTTGAAGAGCCGCTAACCGGCTTGTAAGCAACAAAACTTTCGTACACTTCATATTTATTAGTGTCAGCAAATAGCAGCGTTAAAGATAATGTTTCGACTTTGTCTTGACTGAAATTAGAAGTATGACGGAAAAGTACTTTATAAAACTTTACCAAATTGCAATCAAAATTTTATTGCGAACTTCACTTCCAAGTAAGAGTAGTCCATTAATTATGTGGCCAGTTTTTTAGTAAATCTGGACACCCCCCCCCCCTCCGGTGAGATTTCATCGGACCTCCCTCCCACCTACTATTTGTGCTCACGTAATTATTGGACGCCCCATAAGCCGATTTACTCGTTCTGAATTCATTTGTCAAAATAATAACCATTAGTCTCTTTATTAGCAATACGGTGGAGGGGCTCCATCATCAAGGGTCATATTTCCCAAGGAGTTGCACTATACCCAGGAAGTTAACATTATTAGAAGTATATAATGATCCAGAGCTTCCTCTTTTTCTGCAGATTTAGAGTAAACAAGCTATCTTCTTTTATATGTTCCTCCAGTTGGAATCATTACTCATTGAAAATGCATATTTGAAGAATGATAGTCCATCATTTTTTCTAGGATTCTTTTGTTGATCGATTATTTCATCTCTGGTTGCAGAGACAGTGTGCGGCCATTTTGAAATATTGTAATTTGTATTAGGAAAAGGCGACGGTGATGATATGGCTGGTATACCCCCTTCTGTAATATTTTGAACTGCAGACGTACATTCCATCCATAGCTAATTCTTTTCGTGCATGATTCTCTTCATCATCATGAGCTTCGTCCGAAGAACATCAACTAAATAAATTTTCTTCCGTCCCATATTGAACGACGACGACTCGCATGACTTCTGAACCCTCAACAATTTTGCAAGAAGTTTTGAAGCCTTCGCAGTTTTGCCTTGCTATTTTTAAAATTTTTTGCGCCAGATAGTTTTTTTATAGGTAGCGACATGTCTTTTCTGTGAAGGACACATTATGCTTTGTAAGTATTTATGATCCCATCGTTAAGTGTATTCACCTAAGGTCTGACGTAGTAAACATAGATAAGCATGTTGACTATCGCCCCGTGCACATGCGAATGAACGCCGAGGCTACAGCCGTAAAGTCACGAATTAACAAGTACAAAGTCGCGGCCCGGCACCGGAGGGTACTAGATGGGGGTTGTGATTTTCTCGATTCCAGTAACTCGAGTTCATTCGATTCTATGTTGACGTACTCTTCTGGATGATTAGTGGGCTTAAATAATCTGTAAACAGCAATCTGGGTTTTTATCTTTTTTTTAATTTTTGCGCAGACGATTTTTCGCTGCATTTTCGGTGCCCCCCTATGACGGCGCCCGGTGCGGTCGCACCGCTCGCACCGCCCTAGGGCCGCCCCAGCTCCTTGTATATTTTAAGTTACAACAAAGCCCTTGTCTCAAAAACAAAAAACGTGCGGCATCGGCTTAGCAATCATAGGTATACTCTGAGGAGACAGACGTAGTAACATGTGTTACATTATTATCATGTCCGATGCACAACTAGCAAATACATTTCCATTAATAAATCTGCCCACAGCTAAAATATAAACTGTGATGAATTTTTAATTCGCATCCGCTTTTACATTTAGACAAAATATGTTCGTTAGTTTACTTAAATTTCTTAATCAGCAAAGAATAAAGAGAAACTCCATGTTCTGATTCTAAATAACGACAAATGTTAACAATAAAAAATGTTTTCTTCGCGTGTCGTGTATTTTCAGACGCGAGTGGTACGCGCGCCACTTGATAACTGCGTCTCAATATGCGGACTACCACGCTACGCGTCATGCCGCTCGTGTCGCGTATGTCACACGCGCTATACGTGACTCAATTTGCGCCTAGCGTTAGGCTTTCAAAGAGTGATCTATCGGCTAAATGCAAAACCATAACGCATACAGAGCACTCTGTTGGTTAGCGAGTGAATCAGTAGGAGTCACGAGGGACGCTGGCAGAGCATTCTGTTGGCTAGCGGGAAAACTATAACGAGCACAGTGCGACGCTGGCAGAGCACTCTGTTGGCTAGAGGGGGAACCGCAAGGACCGACCAGACACGCTGCCAGTGCTATCTATTGACCAGTGGCGGAACCACAACGAGAAAGGACCCACGCAGGCAGTGCGATCTATCAGCTGGCAGGGGAACCACAAGGATTGTCATGCCACGCATGCAGTGCGATCTATTGGTTAACGGGCAAACCACAAGGAGCGTCAAGCAACGTAGGCAGTGTGCTCTATAGGGCTAATGGGGGAACTATAAGGAGCTACAAGCAGCGCTGGCAGTGCGATCTATCGACTAGCAGAGGAACCAAAAAGATTGACAAGCCACGCAGGAAAGCTCTCTGTCGGCTAACGGGAGAACTCTGTTTTCCTTTATGTTTACAATATTCTTGTATCCAGGATATAGATGTTTTCATGTTTAATTGATAGGTCTACTATAGCTAAATTACATAGACTTTACTGGAACATGGTTGATATTAAATAGTGGGTGAGTGGTTAATGCTCTGGAATTGCATTTAGAAGGACGGCGGTTCGAATCCCCGTCCGTTATACAAATTTTGGTATTCCATGTTTTCCCTCAATCACTCCAGGCGAATGCCGGGATCCTTCCTTCAAAACGCTATGGCCGAATTCCTTCCTTTTCCTCGTTTCTAGTCCTTTCCCGCCTCTAATGACCGCGACGTCGATGAGGCTTATAGCCATAAGCAAAAAAAGTCAGCAAAAATGATAGTTAATTCGTTATTTCTTACAAGTTTTTGCATAATTAATTCCTACTACCACCAGAGTCGTGTTTGGCGGCGTTCAAACTAGTTGGTGGCTGGCGAAACATGAGATTCTTTTCAAAGTTCTTCGGAATATTTTTCGATCTAAATCAGCTTGCTTCATTGGATTGAGAGTTTCACTAACCAGATAATACATATCTTTGGAAAGTACAGGTCCCTTACTTTGAAAAATTTCAACAGTCATTGGCAGTAAAATAAAGTGTTTCAGCATATCAGTCTCATTAGAATTTTATTTTTTTTACAAAAATTAAAAGTTTCATTGCGTTAGGTAATATCATGAAGCGGATACTACGCGTGTCATAAAAATACAAAAAAAAGTGATGTTAGTTTGCTGGCTAAGAAAACACTGATGCCGTGTGTTGGCGGTCAAGGAAGTATAAAATGGCGTCACCACGGAAGTGTAGTTTGGGATGCATTTCATGTTTTTAGGTGTGTTTACATAGTTTGACTTTCCAGCGGCAATATTAGCGGAGATTGTGGTTAGGGTACAGTGGAGCCTGGACTACAATGTTCTTGTTGCGGCATAGAGCACGGGGAGTTTAGTTGTTATTAGTAATTAATAAGCTGCTCTCATGAGCGCCGTGTTGTCACGACGTGTATCGCGATGTAGACTAATCCCCAACATCTTGCACAAAATTACCTGATAACCGTTCTCACAGTCAGTTTTCCTTAGTAACTAGCTTCCAAGCATGACAAAATTGGCGGCTTGAAGGCGCAGCATTTCTGGGAATACCTTAAAAAAAAAATCAGTACACTCCCTTTGATAGTAGAAACTAATGCTAATATTTCTGTGTGAAGATGAAAGCTTTTGTCGCGATAGTGGTCAGTGAATAAGATGAAATAATCAACACTGAACATATATAGATAAACAAAAAGCAATTAAGGATACTGGTGCGCGTCTCTCTGTTTAGTAATGGCGACTGCTGTCTCTGCTGCCTGGCGCCGTCACGTGACCATCGACGCTCTACGCATGCGCACTGATCACGTGACTCGTAACACTAACGAATTTCTTTTCAGAATCGTCGACGTCGACGACCAGGTCGTTAGAGACGCGAGGGAACTGGGGACGAGGTACGGGTTGGGATTCGGTGATGACCTTTTCAAAGAACCAACCCGGACTTCACCTGGAACCACGTGGATGGCTGGACGGGGATTCGAACCCGCGTCCTCCTGAATATCAGGCCCCCTAAGCCGCCACGCTCCATCAGACAAAAACACGAGTCTACGCATTTCACATAGACGAATTGCCATACGCATTTTGGCAATTTGTGTACTGTCGTATATATGCAAAATTTACTTAGTGCGATAAAAGCATACCCAACATTAGCCATTTCAGATAAAAAGACTTTTAAAAATTGCAATTAGTTTCATCGTACACTAGGTCGGCCACGGCTTAGCCAGGAGCGACCGCTCTGGCAATGATGCCAAGTGAACAACAAATCACGCCTTGATGTTGCTAGACTAATTCAAATATTTGTAAGACCACGAACAAAAAATAATAATTTCCTTGAATGAATAATAAATTACAATATGTATTCATTGGATTTATTTTTACGAATTCGAATATTTCAAAGAGTTCTCAGAAACACTCAAATTTGTTATGTATTCCTATGGGACTGTATTTGATTGAGCGAACTTGGTTGGAAACTGAAGAAGTTGAAATGTGACTTACTGACTTCCAGTCCAGTTCAAAACCGTCTAAAATTACAAGAAGGTTTGGAAATAATCGAAAGATTATCAGTCATTGTGAGCAAAATGTTTCCTCAAACCATGCCTACGAGTCATTATTTTGAAAATGAATGACATTGAAGATTAGAATAGAAACAACTTAACAGATGACTCCAGTTCAGCTTGCATTCTGTTAAAAGTAACAAAGTATGAACCTGGTGTAAATTACTCGGCATACAACTAGAAACTACAAAAATGCAGCCATTTTCCATTACTTTCAATAATACATACCTATTTAAGTCAATTAATATGATTTTTGCAGTATAACATCTACTCGAATTATATTTGTTCCAATGCTTAAATCGCTGGGTGATGATACCAAGGAACCGCACGCTGATGAAAAATTTATTCATATTTATGAAGTTTTATGAAGCGTATGTGCTCGCAGTACGTAAACCTACGGCAACCAACAGCAAGATTCTTTTGGGGGGCGTGAGCCCCCTAGCCTCCCCCCCCCCCCTCCTGGATCTGAACTGCTGTTTGGTGTAATTATGGTTGCTGTACTGTCTAAAACTCCACAAGTAATAGCGACAAGAGGATCAGCTGAAATAGTAAGTATCTGCGATACATTATCACATCTCGAATAAAACATTACTACTGTAAGAGAATACAGGAATAATTCTCACGAAAACGTGTAATTTACACAAATATTGTTTTGAAACAATAAAAAAAAAAATTATTCACGTGAGTACTGCGGAAATTACTAGAAAAAAAAATCCGTAAACAAAAAGAAACTGGATGCTGACGTTAATAAATTATCGAAATTAATACAGGAAATGATTGCTGCAATAAGAATAGGTAATTACAGAGAGAAAAACTTATGGACTATTTTTTTATTATTTTCGTTTCAGTCATCTATGGACTAAAGGTGCGTTTCCACTGAGGCAACTTCTGGCACATGTGGCATGTGGCACTGACGCATGCGACAAGGAAGTATTTCAAGCGAAGCGAACACGCTGCGACATGTAGTAAGCAACAATGACGCATGCTACAGGTTGGGCCGTGTCGCCGGTCGTATGGGCCACTGAGCGACAAAAATATAGCGTGTCGCACGATGTCGCCAGTATCCAAGCGGCGGTGGATGAGTGCGACAGAAAACGGGCGACATGGAGTGGAATGTGCAGAAAACAACCTTATTTATTGAAGACTAGCCCGTACCCGCGACTTCGTTCGCGTAGATTAAGAATTTTTTTCCAGGATTGAATATAGAAAGTTGTAGGTAACGAAAGATTGGTCCCAAACAATATCGAGTCGGCATTATATGACAGGAAAGCTATCACTATATCATTCTACGGTCGAACCCGTCTCTTGAAGAGAATCAATTTCCAACATAATTCTGTCACCATTCGATAAGGTCTCAAAATTTCGTGACTACAACTGTTAATCATACTGGAAAAAATATCCTGTACCCTTCATACAGATTTCCTTATGAAATTCCATCACAACGATATAGTCATTTAGTCGTCATAACGTAACAAAAAGACAGAGACTTACTTCCGTATTTATAATAATATTACTGTGGTTCACACTCACACACTGACTGCGAACAACACCTGAGGGATCATTATAACGTAAAAAAGTGTACACCTACAACATTGCAAGACTACCTACGATTTGCCTCGCATTGCACCCCTAACTTTCTAATATCCACAGTTTAACATTCAATCCGAATAACCTACGGACCAGGCCTGACTCTTACGATGAAAAACAATTTTTAAAAATCTTAGCCTCCACGGAGATTTGAACCGGAGACCACGACGTTCGTAAGCAAGCGCTTTAACCACTGATCTGGCAGTCCACTACACGCAAATACGGAACGCAGACGACCACATCCAACTTGTCTGTCTATCGCCATATTTCGAAGTTATGAGACAACATGTGTTATTTATACAGATAATTTTTCAACCAAATGTAAACAGTATTTTTCTCCTTGTTTCAAAGGATAAGTGTGCAAAGTTTCATGGAGATCTGATGAAAACTGTGGATTTGTATGAAGAACAAGTGCATCATGTAAAGACAGGAAAGCGAAAAGTGACAAATTAATACTACTTGCTAACAAGTACGAATGTTCATTAGATGAAATAAAAAAGAAAATCAAGAATTTGAGATCTGCTTTTCATCGTGAACATAAAAGGATTACTAAACCAAAGAGCGGCTCCTCTCCTAAAGAAGAGAAATGGTTTGCTTATAAACTCCTGACATTTTTGTTAGATGTTGACATTCCAAGACAAACTTTTTTCAACAGCAGAAAATTATGAGGTATGTTAATTAATATATGTAACTAATTATTTTTGATAGAATAGTTTACCAATGACAGATCCAGAGACGGAATAAGGGATATAAAATATTTTTAGTTATACAAGTAAATAAAAGTAGTTTTATGGTGGGTTTAAATATTTATATATTTTAAGAATTGTCGTAATTAAAACCTTACAAAAGTTCTTACATATAATTAAGATAGGCTGTATTAACAGCGTATGTAGAAAAGTGTTTCCAAATTTAGATTGTGGTAAATAATAGTAAAATTTTTTCTTGAATCGACCTTTCACTCATATAGTTGTGTATGATAGGGATAAATTGTCATATCATGGTTACGTAGCTAAATACATTATTTTACGTACGAATACATAGTTTATGTTTTTGTCTTAGTATTTGTCTTGGCAAGATACTTTTCCTTCTTTTGACACAAAGTACCTTGCGATTCGCACTACTTTTAACAAATAAATCTCTGATCCACCACCTAGGTTTTTTCCGATTTCTTCTTTTATTGCCATTTGCGAGGATCAAATAAGCAGCAGCTGCCACTGCTTCTGATGCCGATGACGCACACTACTGGCCGCATAACGTGAAATGCTACAAGCAACGGCGACAAGTAGCAAGCGACAACTGGCAACAGATTCTTGGGCGACATTCGACTTGCGACAAAGTATGATGACGCACGGCGACATGTAGCAACAACATAACTCGTGTAGCATGCTACATGTTGCTCGTTGTTGCCTCAGTGGAAACGCGCCTTAAGACCACACAGCTTCATTTCCTCTTCTGAGTTTCCTTCCTCCGTCGCCAGTACTCTTTCATTCTCTGGCTCACTCTTGCTTTCTCTTCCTCTGAAAATTCCCTCATTTTCCCTGATTGGTTTTTCCTTCAGTCAGATCCTTTACCACCGCAATTTTTCTCTGAATAATTCCCTGTCTTGGATGTCTTCCATGCTGATCCCACATCTTTTCAGATCCTGATGGACCTATTATTACGCTAGCAAGTTTTTGACAACTGAAGCTGCCAACCACAACAATGGCGCCCTTCAACCGTGTCGCATTGAAAACAAAATTCGTCACCGGTGACAACGCTTCCCACGGAATGAAAGATTATCAAATAGAGAGTGAAAACAAATGGCGCATATACGGAAGACTTAAATACACTGCACTCTCGCGTTTTTTGTTTTGTCAGCCGTTGTCTTGTAGCTGTTCAGAATTTTTGGAGTGAAATCTTCTGTAGGCGCGTTACGGGGTTCGCGTCACCGACATGCTGCAACGCGTATGATACGCGCGCTGGGTGTAATCTTATGAGTTCGCTAACGTCAGCAGTGTCTCTGTAGGTTACAGGTGTGAAGTGTTGCGAGTGATATTAATGGTTTCAAGTTTTCACTTCTATCGGCAGTCCCCAATGACTTCCATTTTTTTGTGTTTTAACCTGTCGCAGAATCCGTCGCACAAGTTACTTTACTAGGTAAAATTATACAATATTATTTCTGAATGCAGTCCACATATCGGCGCAGAAATAAAAGGATTTTGATGCCACGAAAGTTACACCTCTGGCGGCAGGCAACGGAATTACTGCTGTTTCCAACTGCGTCAGTCTCGCAACGTAAACAACGGCAAGATGAAACGAAGACGCGTTTAATCCACTCTCCACTCACTGCGTTAATTCATCACCACGACATTCATAATGTATTTAATAACTGAGATGACTAATACAAAGACATACTTGCTGATTATGTGACGTGACATGCTATCACGTTGCTAAATTTAAAATTTGAAAATGTGTGCTATCATACCAGGGTTGTTAGTCCAGCTAGTGTGAAAAAGAGGGGGTGGAGTGGTGAAAAAAAAAAACAGTGTAATTTGTGTCACGAAGTTTATGGGTAATCGTGTACATAGATAAAGAGTTCGGCCGTGGCGTTTTGAAGGAACCATCCCGGCATCCGCGTAGAGTGATTTCGATAAACCATGGAAAACTGAAGAAGGGATGGATGGCCGCTCCGGGAATCGAACCTGCTTCCTGCCACTCAGTGCCCAGACTCAACAGACTGGTCTATGATAGTAAACAGTCACAGCCATACCTGCAGAGTGGGAGAATTCATTACTGTTAGGATAGAATTACTTTTAACAGATATCATGTAAACGAAAGAACAGGCAGTAAGATATTTGCAGCTGATTGAGTCAGTATATGTTATATCCCCCATATACCAGATTTTTTCTGGTCGTCGAAATATTCGTGGCTTTTAGAATGTTTGTCTTACAGCTTACAGTAGCTGATAGCTTCATACAGCACGAACACGGTGTTGACTTTATGTGAACAATTTTTAGTAATTTATTTTTATTATGATATCGTTAAGGATATTATAATTCAAGCTTCAGTTTAATTAGAAATTCCAAACAAATTAGGGCATGTTTAAAGAAAAATAGATCTGCATGATGGTACCTGCAGCTAAATTTTGTACACCCATTCTTTCACTAAAATCGCATTTCGATGAAATAACAGACGAACGTTTTCATCAGGCAGCTGGATTTCAGACTACATGTTACAATAAAAACAATAAAAGTAGTAATTACGAAGCTAGATCTTAAAATATATGGAACGATAAAAATCCGCTGCTGAATTAATAGCTGTGGTTTGGTTAAGAACAGTCGGCGGCACTTCTGCTGTTCCGTTATCCGCTGCGCGCCCCCTCTGGACTGCGTTGTTTGCCTCTGTGTCAGATGTTAATAACTACGCTGATGTCAATTTTGCAAATTGATTTCAAAATAAAACATTTCGCTAGTATCTCAGTGCCTTCTCCTTTATTCGGAAAACTGCCAAAACTAAATAGAATGCTGAGTAGGTACTCTCCACTGCACAGACTATGGCTGTTACATCCAGCACACTCCCCCCCCCCGTGCCGTATGCAGCTCACCTGTAACAATGTCTGTTGGACTACATTGAACGGTAAATCAAGTGAAGGCGCATTCAGCATATAACACACACGCTGTGCTACATACGAGACAGACGGTAAATCTGTTCAGAACAGAAAATGTTAAGTGTCCCACAACACATGATCGACTAACATTTCATTCCATTTTTAAAATGATAAGAAACTGTCAAATTGTTTCATGCAGTTAAGACTTCTATTTCGGTGATAGAACAAAATTGCATTTTTTTTTTTTTTTTTTTTTTTATTGTGCTAATATCACTTATTCTCTTGCTGGCCTAATTTTGAAGAAATTCTTTCAGTAATATAAACCTTAATCACACCACGTAGCAATCTGCTTAAAGATGTACTTTTTTACTTTTTTACTTTAGTTTTCAATCGAGTAGGGAGCGTCCATACACCAAGTGGATAGGTCTGGGTGGGGGGAGGGGAGGTGTTGGCTGGAAAGCTATGCTGAGCTAGGTGGGGGGGGGGGATGGTTTTCGAGCCAGGCCACGTAGCTTTCCATCCATATTATTTGTCACAGTTAAAATCAGGTACAGAACACACAACAGCATGTGAATACTTATTTCCGTCATTTAATTATCTCCTTGTGTAATTTACGAAAGTCTGACAAGAGAAAACAGTACAAATGACTTCTGGAATAAATAAGGAAAAAAACTACGGCTAGGGGGGGAGGGGGGGGGTAGAGACAAAAGCCACGTCGGGCTACGTGGAAGATATTGAAGTCGAGTGCCTGCGGTCCTGATCAAAAAGTTTCGTACAGTAGTGGCGTTAAATATAAATATAAAGGAAGATGGCGGTCACCATTTTGGTTATTTGAATGCCGCAGTTTTCGCAGCGGTTGCAATGTAATCTCTGGAATGAGCAAGTATTGTGACAATTCTTCGTATTGTTGCTTGACACAGACGCGTGGAAATAATTTAATTCAGTTCTTGTTCATTATAACTGCTCAGTCACGTAATTGTCAGGAAGTTTTCATATCAATCTCTCCAGTTATTAAATGGATTGTAGACATCGTGGTAATGAATAAACGCACTAAATAAACAGTGAATTAAATGTGTTTTCGTTTCTCCTTTGCGTTATTTCCGTTACGAGACTGAAGCAGATTCAAACTGCAGTAGTTTGGCTGGTTGTTGGTTGCAGTCGGCCAGTGCGTGGTTTGTAAAATCGAGATTGGGTAAGTTATGAAAATGATGCAGGAAGAACTTTCACGTTGGTTTTTAACAGTATTTCCGTTTGAGCTGTTACTTTCGTGTTGTCATCAAGCTTTTCTTTGTGTTCCCATGTTCCACCTGGTGTACGCTGCATTCAGCAGCAATATTGTTTAACCTTTACGTAATGAAGTAATTTGTGCGACGGATTCTGAGACAGGTTAAAACACAAAATCGTGAAATACTACTACAAGACATCGGCTGAAGAAACCACCAACACTGTGATTGGTTAAATATTCTCTGTTTCTTATTTGTACGAATTCTCTTCACATTCCATTTTATAATCACTCATTTCTGTACAAACCATTCACACTGATCACAAATGCTATTTTTAATGAGACGTGATTGAAGTCCGCCACTGTTGCCATTGCTTTCTTTTCTTCCACAAACTTCTTCCTTAAAGTACTACTTCTCTTGGCTAAATATATCCAAAATTGTCAATTTAGAACACCATCTGAAAATTTGCCAGGTACCCTATCCTCATACTATTACATGTAAAGCTTTCAGTTTTTAATAACTTAATACTCTTCATGTGGGGATACTTGGGGCCAAATAACATTCATTTATCACAGCTCTGTCTGGATGTTGGGATTTTAATTTCCGCCAGTGCGTATTCCACCTTGGTAAGGGATTAGGTCTATTCCTGGGTACAATCGCTATCCCAGTTGAGCAGCATTAAGCCCAGAAATGATCTTGCACATAAATTATTCTCGGCTGAATGCGTTAAGTAAAATACTCGCTTGCCTGAGAACGCGGGTTCGAATCCCCGTCCAGCCATATTTTCCCGAAATCACTATATATGAATACGGGGATGGTTCCTTAGAAAGCCTATAGCCGAATTCCTTCTTTTTCCTTACCGCCAGTCCTCTCCTGCCTCTAATGAGCTCGACATCGACGTATTCTGTCAGTCCATGTAAACGCAATTAACGCTCCAGTGGTCAATTTTTAAAACACGTTTTACATCTGAGTAGTGACGGCAGCGAAATCTTAAATTATTAGCTGGATCGGATGATCATGGTGAGAGTAATAACTGTTAATGTGACATCGATCAGTTTACTATCACTACTTAGTAATACTGCTCTGTATAAGGAGGTGGTTTATAATCGTTTTTCTCAATTTCCAGCTGCTGGCAGTTTAGCTGGCGGCTCGCTAGAGTGCTCTGCCTGCTGCTCAATTCTGGTACTAGTTCCACTAGCCGCCAACAGAGCGCACCCCTGGCGCTATGTAAAGAAATTCAAAGCTTCAAGCTGCACGACTATTGACGGCGCTCTAAAGGTATTACCTTATTTCTCTATAATGGCTAACCATCAAGTCATTCAAATTTACAACATTTTTTTTTTTTAAGTAATACAGTTTACAATCCAGACCAGTGTGAACTACAACCTGTGCTAATATGGCGGCTAATGATCAACTCGACATTCATCGTTCGCTATCTGGAATGAATCTATACAGCTGAGCAGTTAAATACGCTATTCAAATTCATTTTCTGACTTCCCAAATGCCTTACCGAAATCGGCTCCAAAGTATTAACGTTTTAAAACCAAAACTAGTCGATGCGCCATTGTTGTTATTTCTTCATTACTGCTAAATAAAAGACAAAAGCTACATCTTTAAAATTATAAATGATAAAAAAATGCGATAAACTTACGATAATAATTGAATTCAGAACTCAAGGAATAAAAAGGACAATTAAAATTAACTAGCCACACAAGTTTTTTACGAATAGATTCCTCAATGTTAAATTCATCGGCATCAAAGATATTTTCAACAAACGTTAACACAATGCAAAGATGTAACAATAAATCTTGTTTCCTATGGAAATGAAATTTAGTATTAATTTAATTCCCATGGATTGCATGCTCCTTTGCCAATTGCCATACTTACCTATTTTCCCCTTTATTCACCTTCTTACTATTTTTTTTAACCTAAATTCTTTGAATGTACTTTTCCAACGATCTACTTTCGCTCTTGAAGGTTTTAATTTTTAAATTCATTCAGTGTTTTTGGTAAGCTATTCAGTACTTCCCTGGATAATTTATTCAAATTACTAACTCCATTAAGCTTCATCAAAATTAAAATTAATAATAATAATAAAGAAAATCTTCCCATGTACTTATGCTTTACACCGAGTGGTAATATCTTTCATTACACATAATACTCCTAATTCTACTACCAACATCCTCCCAGGCCTCATAGCTATCATACGCCCTGTACACTCCCAACACTCTCTTCACCCTCCTCCAGCCTTACAGTTGATTCCAGTACAGCTCCTTTATCATATAAGTTACTGATTGTATTCTTCGGTAATTGTCGCAGACAAATCTAGATTCCCTTAATTGCACCCTCTCAGACTCCGGCAAACGTGTGCCCCCTACTACACTACCCCTGACACAAAACTCAAACACTAGACTGAGGAAAACACGATTCCTTCACTAATCTGGTGCCTTCCCTAATTACTCTCTCCAATAGATAAACGATTTTGAATTGAAACCTGTTCCCACCATCCTGCGAAATGTGAACTGCCTAGTTCGATTTATTAACAAATGTTATGTCAGATATTTATTGATTTATGTTATTGTATTGTATTGTATACTTCAGTTCTTAAATAAGAAATTCCCTCTGCACCCTACAATCATAAATAACCTTTGGTTTATTATCTTTGTTCCTAATAATTTGAGACTGCTTGACCGTTATCTCCATTCCACGTTGAAACATCGAGATAGATATCCCTTCGATGCAAGCTTGCAAATCTTCACTGTCTTCTCCAGTTTTGATCTATTACATACCGTTAGATCATTTACAAAAAACAGAACTTGTATACCATTATCAAAATTATTCGTTAAAATAATTAGTAGCAATGGTGAGAATACAATACTTATACATCTTATGATACTCCATTTTTCTTCTTTAATGATTTTCTTTCTACCTTTTAAGAATTCCTCCGTCCAGGAAGTAAATTTTTAATATACTCCAGTGGGCTTCACCTTGTTTGTGATGATTTAAGTGTCATCCTGTCAAATGCCTTGGCAATATGTAGTGGTCTGCTAGAAACCTGGTATCCTTTGTCCATTTCATCCAAATTATGTAGCATCTAGTGCACCAGCTGAGATTCACTATGAATATCCTTGCTTTAAGCGAAGTTGCTGATTTGCAAACAAGTTTATTTCCTCACAGAAATTTTTCTCGTGATCCCATATCAACCTCCTATTAATGTACCTACCTTTTATGTCAAACTATTTTGCCACTAATGCTTAACGCTATTTATCAGCCGTTGCTTGACGGACCAATACTACTATCGCATTTTGTATGTTCTCTTGTAAGCGACAAGTCTCCAGACGCAATCTAACCTACATTTCAAGTAAACTACAATCTTGTAACCAACATTCTTTAATATGTCTGCAGTAATTTTATCCACACCGGTAGCTCTGCGCTTTTTTAATTTCTTAGTTTTATCTGATGCTTCATTACCACTGTGATTAAATTAAATTGGGTTAAATATCCCTGAGTTATTTGGTCTGCTCATTTCGAGGAATGTGGAGAAGCTCCCTTTTTGGTTTACTCTCACCATTTCCTGAATATTAGTCCATAATGGTCTCTGTCTTCTTCAGATCATCGGTAACTTCCTCTCCACAGTTTCTTATCTCCATAGTTCTATCCTTAGTTTCTACTTCAATTTTTTTTTTCGCCCACTCATTACTCCTTACATATAGACGCTCCTCCCCTTATTTATCATTTCCCCTCCACGCACTATAATCTGTAATGGCCTCATTAAGCCAGTTACTTAATAATCTCAGTAGCTTCCTCCTTATGCCTATCCACAATTTCTTGAATACACCCTCATTCCCTCAGTCTCTAATCATAGCCATCGAATCTTCTAGATTCGATTATTCAGACGTCTTTCTACACCAATAATTTCATACACTCATCTTTAGCTTCCCTCATAGCTACTATAATTTCATTTTTGTTTCAAATGTTCACTACTGCGTTTCTGTCACTTACATCTGCTGTTTTCTCATCTCACAAACCGTTCTAGCCTCCTCAACTCCCTACAAAATTGAGAAACTTTGGAATTGTGCAAGAACGTTCATTACAGTTTAGCGCAATTATTGTTATGGAACCAGAAAATATGATGTGAGTCTCACAAAACAAGGAATTTAAACTATTATTCTTAATTTCTCTCCCAGACAGAGGGATGAAATATAGTCATATCTCCGCTGATGATAAGTTATAAATATTTTCTTCCACCATGGAGTTAAAAGACCATTGGAAAGGTCGCTTTTGGAATAGTAGGACAATTAGTTAATAAGAAATTAAACGTGACATGTGTATCGGACGTGCATACAGTTAAACGTGAGTCATGTGCAGTCTATACTAGAACCTTCGGCATGATCGTCTGCAGGCCACTGGAACCAGCAGGCCCCCTGGGGTAACAACCGCGCCGCACGCGTTTATGGGACAGCCTGCGACTGCCGTGCGGGAACCTTGCCGCGTGACCGCAGGTGATCGCCCCTCGATACGACAAGTCCGCGTGACTAATCCCTATTTTAAGGCCGGAAAATGGAGAGAACGAGCCCGAGATCCTGGACAAAGTGAAATTTCTGGCAAGTAAGTAAACTCTGAAATACCTCCGACCTCCACTCTGCCAAACCTGACAGACGAATAAGTCCGGCCAAAGCCACAAGGCTGATTAACCCATAATTGCTAAGTGGGACCTCACACCATGCAAAACGCCTCTACCCAAGTAAATGTTACATCTACTGCTGTGCATCAGCTAGATGGAATGCATTGTTTCTTGGGTGAGACAGGGGGAGCAAAAGCAAACGGTACAGCCCAGTGCGAGACAACAGAAACTGAATCGACTGATTCAGCAAAGAGGCGAGGCTTGCTCGGTCGTGGTGGTGGATCTATCGCTCTCTTAAACAAACTCTACTAGTCTAAAACATCGCCTAATTGAAATGGTAGAAAGTATACATCCCCTCCTGTCGCAGTCCCGACTTCGCACCAAGTCTCACTCGTTTGATTCTGATTACAAACCCACATCAGCTGCGGCAAGGTGGCTGTGTTCACTGGTGGCTGATTGCGCGGTCTTTCGGCGTCTAGTTATAAAATTATGGAGAAGGTTATGGGATTCACACAGGAGTCACAGTATAACATCCTTTCGTGATCAAGAAGTTTTGAGAAATGTGTCTGATCAAATGAAATATGCCAGGACACTCTGTGAATCTGATTCGAAGGCAAACTGTTGTCCCAGCCACGACAAAGCCGGAATAAGCGGCAAACATGAACACGGTCATCGGGTCGTAGGACCACACGAACTGACTTTATCAAAACATAGAAACAGTACAATGAAAATAAGTGCTAACTATTGAAGATTCTGTATTCCACCTTCAAGCTCATTAATCTTTTAGATCATGTGTCTCATGTTATTTCTAATGTTTCTCCATTTTTAAGATTTTTCTATTACAATCATTGCTTTAACATGACGGCAAAAAGATTTTCCATTTAAATCCATACTCTGAAATTCACAAAACTGAGGATGGCAGGAGGGTGCTTTACATCAAAACTAATCTCTATTATGATGCATACGAAACCCGAACATATCGAGGGAAGAAAGAATTGAAGGAGGTAACAGTAAAGCGTTATATTTTAAAAGTTTGAACATGGCTGCGTTTCAGCAACGGTGAGAGCTGTTCAGGTGAAAATGAAAGCCAACAAGCCTGAAAGCCTATTTGGTAAATTTCAAAAGAAATTGCTTGTGAATATGAACCCGAAGGCGCCAGTACTTAGAAGTCAGTTTAAGTTACATAAACAAGATCGTCCGAATCGTCTCCTAGTTAACGGGATATGTAGCGCACATAACTTACCAGCCAGACGCCTCCACTATAGAATTAAAGATGCCTTTGTTTCCGAACGTAACTTTTCAGTTAAAAATAGTGCTGACTTCGTTAATAAAATGAAGAGTGTAACATGCTCACCTATGACTAGGCTAATCTCATTTGATATAGTAAGCCTCTATACAAATGTACCTTTAGACATAACCCTCAAGATCATTGAAGAAAATTTGTTACAGCACAATAAATTAACCGAAGTACAAATTGGAGAACTGATTAATTTATTATACGTGATACTGAAGTACAATTACTTTACATTCAATAGAAAATTTTACATACAATCCTATGGCTTAGCGATGGGTAGCCCTCTTGCTGGAATCCTAGCCGACATTTTCATTAATTCTTTAGAAACTACCTTTTTAAAATCCTACTCAGAACTACATAACAAAATACGATTTTATGCTCGGTACGTAGACAACATAATTATGGCGTTTGATGGAGATGACAGAGAATTAGAAACGTTGTTCAACTGCTTTCATGAAACTATCCAATTTACAAAAGAAGTCCAAAATGAAAATTCCGAGCTTAATTTTCTTGACCTTATATTATCAATAACAGACAGCAGTATTAACTTTAATATTTATCGTAACCCAACCTACCCAGACAACATCATTCCTGCCGACTCTTCTCATCCAAAATCTCATAAAATAGCATTTTTCCATTCTGTAATTAATGTGCGTTAAAAACGCCCCTTACAACTGTTAATCTACAGAAGGAACTAATTGTATTAAAATCGATAGCTATGAATAATGGATATGAGCCAGACTTGGTGGATTCCATTGTGAATAAGAAAACTTCAAAAAATGCTCAACATTACAAAGAAACAAATCTCTCCAAAACAGAGGTGAATGCAGGAAGTTCATCTCCATTCCATGTTTGGGTAATATGTCATATAGAATAAAGCGCCTATTAGTGAAGAAGTACGATTGCAAATTAACGTTTACTACTAACAACTCCCTGAAGAAAAATATTATGCATACCCTTAAAACTGTTGATGAGCCATTTTCCAACTCAGGAGTCTATAAAGTAGTATGCAACGACTTGTCCTCGTTATTATATAAGTCAAACTGGCAGGACAATCAAAGTAAGATATAAAGAACATTTACTAAGAAAGAAAGGTAGTAAATACACAGTTCTACATTTGCTGATCATTTGCATACTTCAAATCATTCTCTGAGAGATTTGAGAGATACCGTAATTTTACACAAGGAGGTTAAAGGGCGGAGATTAGATTTATATGAAGAATTAGAAATTTTCAAACATCTAACGAATAGTGATGTCAATATTTTAAACGATCAACTCCAGCTTGCCAATAAACAGTTCTTCGAAGGCTTTAAGCCGATACTTTTGACCGGGTAGGAAAATAAGGCTAATTGTTCATAACACGATGCCGGTTCTCCTCAGAATTCTGTATATACTTAAGACTTACTGCATATATAATAAAGTATCATGACAGTTGTTATCTTTATATCATTCCATTTTTAGTTAATAATTATTGTATATATGGGCCGTTCATTGCGGCTATTGCGCATGCTTGTACGCGGTGGCGTCATATACTTTATTTACCTGTTATTGGCGTGGCCACATCTTAGCCAGTCAGCGGAAATCACCCGCCCAACATGTACGTTTTGGACCAGTGGACGTATGTATTTATCATGTTTGACAATGTAATAGAAACTCTAGGTTACAGTGGTACGGGCATGTAAAGAGGATGGGAGAGGAGAAGTTACCAAGGAAGATGCTGGACATGGAGCTGAAAGGGAAGAGGCCTAGAGGAAGACCAAGGGACACATCGATTAAAGGTGTTAAGAAATGTGTGGAGGAAATTGGGCGACAGTGGAAGAAGAGAGATGGTGGTTGGATAGGACGCGATGGCGAGGCTTTTGTTCCCAGCAGACCCGGCCAGCGTCTGGAGGCTGCCCTAGATGATGATGATGATGATGTAATAGAAGTTTTAAAATATTTATATAATAACCATTGACATAAGTGCACATTGCACTGTGATATGACATGAGTTATTTGGCTCCTTTCTGAGTATATGTGATTCCACAGATGGGTATCATATAATATGTATAGCTGATGTTTATCTAATGATACTTATCGTACTATTTATTATTAAACTCAGTTTGTAAAAAATGTTCTTAAAATGTCCTATAGGTCCTTCTGAAGAAGATGGTCTTATGATCGTCGAAACCGCGGTTAAGGTTAAATAAACCTAATTGATGCAACTGTTTGGCTATCATTTTCACCTGAGAATTATATTTCTCTAATCTTTTCTCTCTGGTTATTACAGTCCAAATAGGCCGTGAATGAAGAACTTTATTGCACTTGTAGATAAAGTTGGATGGTCACATATTTGCCAATAAATTCAAACTAAATCTCCATTGCAATGAAATTAATAATAATAATAATCCCAGCCTAATCTATGTAACAATTCGTGACGCTTTTATAAAGGCTGTTGCAAGCACTCACTTACGAGTATTGAGTGGCTCTTCTCTGAACTTGTGTCAATCACTGCCTTGCGATGCGGATCCCAAACGGCACAGTAGTAGAACAAATGTGGACACGAAAATTTTTTATACTTTCTTCCTTGTATTTTTCGTTGCAGTTCTTCAGTATTCAACACAAGAACTGCACGAAATTTTGTACGTTTTCACCTTTGTATGTTCGTTACAATTCTTCCATATTCGGCCCATGAACCGCAGCTTAGAATGAGCCCTATGACCGAAGTTTAGTACAAGTCCCATTTCATATAGCTTTTTATTGTTTCGGCTAAATATTTCAGGGAATCGATCATATCGATAACTGAATTTCTTTTGTATTCCCAAACGAAAGTTGTTACTGCTATTAAAATATGTCTCCAAAATCTCTAATCACAAATAATTCAGTACAGCTACATACACTGTCTATAAAAACCATATAAAGCTTACTGAAACAGATTATTTAGTGACATAATATACGTATTTCTCCATCAATGAAAAGCCTGCTTCTTCAGAATTTCTGGATTTGACCTTGCAAAATTACAAAGATATACATAGGTGAGACATGCCGAGCAGTATCACGCCAGACTAGAACAAACCACGAAATCGGCAAGTAGAAGCAGGACACAAAATTCAGTGGGATAAAACTATGATCGTAGCAAAAAGATTTTTTAGAACGGAAAATAAGGGAATCCATCGAAATTTATAAAAATCCGAACAATTTCAACAGAGACGATGGCTATGGTTTAAGCCAAATGTGGAGGTGTGTGTTAGCAAATGAACACGTAACAACTACAAGATCGCTCCATAATACATAAACCTCTTTGGAACAGTAAATATTCTTTGGCGGATAAACAACATCATCTTTGCCGGTGATAATAAACATCGAATTAAGTGTCAAGACGGCGAGATAAGCAGATAAGCAAAAGCCCTGACGAAGGCTCCAGGTTGGGGCCAAAACGTTGGCGTTATCAGCAAAGAAACGCCACGCAAAACCCGAAAAGAAACAAGTAAGTGCAATTTTCGATAATGACGCCTGCGAAAAGTGTGAAATTTTAAATTACACACATTATCCTATGATCTGACAAATTTACTATATGCACTCTTGAATAGTTTAATTTATATTTAATTTAATTATGTTGGAGCACTTGATCCTATAGCGATTTCCCTACACTCCCGTAGTCCCCATTTCTAGAACCAGTTTTTTCTTACCCCCCCCCCCCCACAGCAAAATTAAATTCTATTAGCGTAATGGTAAATGACTCATAATTTCTCTATATTATTTCAATACTTCACTCCCTTACCTACGAAAGATTTTCCTACACCCGTCTGTCTGAAATTGAAATCCAGTTTGCGATTATAGTAATCTTTTCCATTCTATAACCTATCTTAATTCTTCCATCAATATCTTCCCACGTCTCATTGCCAATATAAGCTTTATGAACTCCCCTGACTCTCTTCACGCTCCTCCTATAGTCCAAAGAATCCCCATTTCAGTTGCTTTATCACTCACTGATTGTGTTCTGCAATAATTTCCTGAAACAAATCTAGCAACCCTTCATTTCACACCCTCCTGTAAATGATATAAAAAATGTGGATCCTATACTACACCAACATATTCCAGCAATTGTTTGACCTAAGTTTTGTTACCCAATTACCTTACTTCCCTCATACATCCCCTCATCATTCTCTCCAACAATTGAAGGATTTTCCTATATCCTGCCGAATGTATCCTGCCCAGTTGAGATTGTTACCAAACAATATCCCAAGGAATTTACATATCAAATCTTTCGCAAGCAATACTTTGCCACCTTACATTCATAATCAATCTTTATTTTTTTTATCTGTATACATAATAATCTGATCCTTCTTTTCATCCCATGTTGGCCTACCCAGCTAGATTTAATTTAATTTAATTGCAATGGAGCACAGGCTCCGGTGGCAATTTCCCTACACACCCATCTTCCCCCTATCCTGCACCCACCTACATTTGCCCTCTACAAATTTTATCTTTAAATTCCTTCAAAGTTTTCGGTAAATTATTCATCATTTCTCTTGGTAACTCATTCCAATCCCTGACACCCTTACCTAAAAAAGAGAATCTTCCCACACCCTTGTGCCTGAAATCGAGTGCCAGCTTGTGGTTATGGTCATCTTTTCCCTTCCATGCACTACTTTTCATACCTATTGCAATATCTTTCCATGCCTCATCACCAGTATATGCCCTGTACACTCCCATGACCCTCCTCATCCTCCTCCTGTCTTGCAATGAATCCCATTCCAGCTCCTTTATCATATCCGTCACTGATTGCATTCTGCGATAATTTCCAGAAACAAATCTAGCAGCCCTTCTTTGCACCCTCTCCAACTCCTGTATTTGATACGTAAAATGAGGGTCCCATACTACACTACCATATTCGAGCAATGGTCTGACCAAAGTTTTGTAACCCAATTCCTTGACTTCTCTCGTACATCCCCTCATCACTCTCTCCAACAAGTGCAGGACTTTGAAACCTTTTCCTACCACCTGTCCTATGTGTCCTGCCCAGTTAAGTTTGTTATCAAAAGTAATTCCAAGATATTTGCATTTCAAGTCTTCAGCAAGCAATTCTTTCCCCACCTTATATTCATAATTAACCTTTTGTTTTTTATTTGTGTATCTAATAAGCTGACTCTTCTTTGCATTTATCTTCATTCCATGTTTACCAACCCAATTAGATATCCTGTCCAGATCACCCTGCAACTGTTTACAATCCTCTATCGTTTTGATTCTTTTATACAGCATTATATCATCTGCAAACAATCTAATTTCAGATAGTAAACAATCAACACAATTATTCATTAGAATAATGAATAGCAATGGTCCCAATACGCTACCCTGTGGCACACCCATTTTTACTTCCACTTCTTTTGATACTACATTTCCTACCCTAACTTTCTGTTTTCTACCTTTTAAAAATTCTTCTACCCAGCAAATCACTTTCTTGTCCACTCCAATGGTTTTTACCTTATTTACTACCATTTTATGGCTTACTCTGTCGAACGCCTTAGACAGATCTAGTGCTACACTATCAATTTGGCCTCCCTTGTCCATTTCATCTGCAATATCTTGCATATATCCCACCAACTGAGATTCGCATGAATATCCTTGCCTGAAACCATGTTGCCTGCTTGAAAACCAATTACGTTCCTCACATATATTTCTGATGTGGTTGCATATCAATCTTTCCATTAATTTACCTACCACAGATGTCAAACTGATTGGCCTGTAATTCTCAACTCTATTTCTCACCCCTCCCTTATGTACCGGTACTACTATTGCACTTTTCCAGTCCTGTGGTAAGCAGCAAGTGTCTAGACTCAATTTAAATAATATTTCAAGATAAGGTACAATGTCACATCCGGCTATCTTTAAGATATCTGTAGTAATATTATCTTCACCAGCCCCTTTATGTTTTTTTAGGCTTTCTTATTTCCTTCATGATTTCCTCAGGATGGATATCAAATTTTTTACTATCGTCATTTCTAATTGTGTTGTTAAGCTCGTTCTCCGAATTAGACCCTCCTGTTTCTGATTCATTGTCCCTAATGCTTTCACTGAACCAGTTACTTAAAATCTCTGCCTTTTTCAATTCGTCAGTAACTTCTTCTCCATCCTTATCTATAAGTGTATCTACATCCTCCCTTCCCCTCAGTTTCCTGATATAGCCATAGAAATTTCTAGATGCATCAGTCAATGGTCCTCCTGCACTGACAATACTCTTCATAAACCCATCTTTAGCCATTTTCTTTGCTGTTATTAAGTCGTTGTTTAGTTGTTTTAAATATTCCCTACTACCCTGCAGTCTCTTAACTCTGTTATGTTCTTTTCTTACCAACCTCTTTAACCTCCTCACTTCCCTATTATAGTACATAGGTTCTCTACTTCTCTT
This sequence comes from Vandiemenella viatica, assembly GCA_031002005.1. Classification (NCBI taxonomy): domain Eukaryota; kingdom Metazoa; phylum Arthropoda; class Insecta; order Orthoptera; family Morabidae; genus Vandiemenella; species Vandiemenella viatica. Next base: position 47,979 of record JARYHS010014967.1, read on the forward strand.
TATTTTTTGCTTTGGAATAAACTTTTCTTCCCCCTTTCTTATTATCTCCTTGAACTCTTCCCACCTTGACTCTACTGTCCCTGAGCCTTCCTTCCATTTGCTGAATTGTTCTCTGAAATTTCTCCTCAAATTTGAAACCTGTGCCTTTTTATAATTGTACCTATTTCCCCCTTCAATTTTGGCTGCTGGTTTACTGAATCCTCTAATATCCATCAGAACTGCTTCATGATCACTTATTCCTTCAGTTACTTGATATATCAAAAGGTTTTCATCGGGCTTAATTAGAAATATATCCAAAATATTTTGTCCCCTAGTGTTTTACTCAACCACTTGTGTAAATCCTCCTTCCCTTATTAAGATATTTGCAAATCTTTGTTCCCTTGTATTATGTATCTTATTCCCTTCCCAGTTTACACAGCATTCTACCCTTTCGATCTTAACACATAACGTTATGTCATCTGCAAATTTCTGGACTTCTAGTAGCAAACCATCAACACAATCATTTATTAGAATAATGGATAGGAATTGTCCCAGTACACTAACCTATTTTGTTCAACTTATTTTGATATTGTATTTCCTACCTAACATTTTGCTTTCTATCTTTTAAGAATTATCCTATTTCAATAGTTTTAACTTTATTTAGAACCAATTTATGGCTCACTCCATCAAAAGCCTTTTGGAAAATCTGGTTGTACACTATCAATTTTGTCTCCCTTGTCCATTTCATCCGAAATATCTTGCATTTAACCTAGTAACTGAAATTCGTATATATATCTTTTCCAAAACCTTCGGTGTCGACTTACATTCCTCACTTACGTCTCTGATGTAGTTACATATCGATCTCTCCATTATTTTACCTACCACTGATTGCCTTGTAATTTTCGACCCTATGTATCACCCATCCTTAATGGATTGGTACTACTGTCACACTCTTCCGGTCCTCTGAGGTATCCAGACTCAGTGGTAGCGAGTGTAAGCCTCCTGGGGTGCGCTCCGTTCAAGACGAGGGCACAGTGGTATCGGAGCCGGTTCTACTTGTCATGCGAGTGCTTTAGTGAGTATATAGTGTTAGAGGGGAATAGCAAATTATGCCGTGTGATCGAGTGAATGAGTGAAATGAAATAGCCTCGGGATAACCAGGGTGGAAAAATTTTCTGCTGTTTCTTTTAGAGCCTCAGTCGCGGTGGTGTAAGAAATTGGTGTGTAATAGTGAATAGTGTTGTGCCGTGAGTTGTGTTATGGTTTGTCACAATGGGCTATCGTACATAGAATGAAGGCTAGTCCAGCTAGAGGGTGGAAATGAGAATCTGAAAAAAGAAGAAAATGAGGAAGGGAGACCTAATTACGTTACAGTGGCAACAATGGGCGTAAGGAAATAAACCAAGAGAGGAGTGCATCCGTCAGCTGCTTGTGCGGTATATATATTATTAGATACAGCCGATAGCCTAAAGCAGGTGCGGATTAAGTCATCCCTATCTTGAATCCGGGGAGGAGAAAATAAAGAATAATATGATTAACACAATATAAGTGTGATAAATGAAACTGCTTCAAATGAGAATGCTAAAAATTTGTTGGCTAAAAAAGAATTAACTTTTCTACTTATGGACTTTACGCCTTGTAGGACGTCGAGGTCATTAGAGGCGGGAAAGGACTGGGTACAACGAATGGTAAGGATTTCTACCATGGCCTATTCAAGGAAGCATCCCGGCATTCGCCTGAAGTGATTTGTGGAAAGTCATGGAAAATCCAAATCTGGATATCCAGTAAGAGATTCGAACTGCGTTCTCCCGTTCTATAAAAAAGGAGCGGAACTAATGCATTACCGGTACCTATAAGTTCATTCTGCAGAGGGTAGTAAATAGAATGGAATATGACAAAACCAGTAATGGAATCAGTAGATTTAATATTATTATAAATTCTAATTGCGATGGAGCTAACACTCCGGTGGTAATTCCCCTGATCATCTTTTATTTATATATTTTTTAAAATTTTCTTTTATAATTGGAATGTCACTACCTTACGCATGAAACTGAGTGCCAGCTTGTGGTCATGGTCGCCTTTCTCCTTCCATGAATTATTCCTAATTCTTTGACCAACATCCCTCAAAGCCCCATCACCAATATATGACCTGTACATTCCCAGCACCGGTAGTAGGCCTAGGACTAGCATGTTATATTCACAAAGATCACAAAACGATGTTTCCATGTACTCAAATAGTGATGCAAGAGACATTTCGAGATTTCCGGGTTTTAATTACTATAAAATGTCACAAGTTGCTACAAAATGATTCAGACAACATCAAAGTGATAGTTATTTAACCGAGCATGGTGGGCGAGCGGTAACGCTCTGGCCTCGTATTCGGGAGGAAGCCGGTTCGAATTCCCGTCTGGGCATCCAGATTTGGGTTTTCTATGGTTTCCCCAAATCACTCCATGCAAATGCCGGGATGCTTCCTTCAAAAGGCCATGGCCAACGTCCTTATCGTTCCTTGTCACCAGTCTTTCCCACCTCTAATGACCTAGACGTCGATCAGGCATAAAGGCATAAGGAAAAAGAAGATAAAATACCATAAGTTCTCTGCACATAGCTCTAAACATTCATCTGACCTATAATTCAAAAGATCTGTTGGGACTGTTGTGCTGCAGTTTTACGCCATTGTGTGGGTATCGTTAAATCAAAATGAACCGGTTGTAGTTATTTAATACAACACATGCGCTAAAGAACAAATGAGACAGAAGAAACGATGCATATAAAAATCAAAAGAAAACTCCTTATTGAAGGATAAGGAATGCAGTACAAGCGGCAAGATGTATGAAGAAATTGAGAAAGAAGCTTGAAGTAGACAAAAAAGACTTCGGAATCCAAGTGTATAATAGACAACTACAAGACACAATTCAAAGGTTAACTTTAGTACAAACCAGAGAGTGGGTAAGGCAGAGTTGAGTTTGTACCAGAACCTATCCAAATGCGCAACACTATAAACAGGACAGCAGTTATTTCTTAATGAATACCGTTTATACCAGAGAAAATATCTGCGCAATTTGCTAATCCTATCAGCATTTCCCAAAGGTATTTTCCTTAACTTCAAAAAAGCAAGAAACTTCGAAATACATTTGTGTTTAATTGCCAGGGAAAATTCATTGAGGGATCAGAAGTGGAGTTTGAGATACAATCGTTATGATTCTAAAATCGCTCACATCTCGTATTTTGCAGTAAGTAATGGTCTCTTACTCTGTAATTGACATATATTAAATCGTGTGGAAACCTCGTTTGTGTTAAAAAGCAACACCTGCGCTTGTTGAGATGCTAGCTAATCTTATTTAGTCCCACTACGTATCATTACTTATTTCAGACCTTTTCCCAAAGGTGAGCACATGAGCTCTTTCATGTTCGTGAAATTTGAGTTTTCTCTCGTCACTATCAATAATAATGCAAACAACAAGTCTGGCAATCTGTTTGGCTCTCTATTTTTGCCCAAGCTCATCTCAAAGTAAAGAGTATACTGATGCATATTTTAGGGTCTGCAGTTGATATATTCTTACTTAGGGTATTATTTATTATCTATCGGTGGAAATACGTAATCATGATTCAGTTAGGAGACCCAAATGACTACTCGTTAACTGTGATGATGGTAAATTCTGTAAGTGAAAAATTTGTAAAATTAGTAGAGAAATTCTTGTATATGATATAATAATATTTTTTGCCAAAATGCTTGAGAATACAAGTTTTTAGCAAAGTCAAGACTTTACAGCCACGCAAATTATATTATATCATAAATACAGTACATTCATATATAGTTTACAATTGATCAAATTTGTATAATATTTTATTACATAAATAATGTTTTATTACAGCTTTGAATTTATTCACAGACAACAATTTTATATGAGATGAAGGTTTATTATAAGGCATAGCTTCCATTTTATGGGCACTCTTATCTGTAGCCCTAGAATTATGTATTTTCATATGTTCATCTGACTTGATTTGAGTATCATATAAATTTAACTATTTGTTGGATTAAAGTTTCGATTACATCGAATCAGTAATAATACCCTATATATATTTAGTGAAAATACAGTAAGAATATTTTCCTGACTAAATATTTCTCTACATGATGCTTTTCTACCCAATATGTATATTATTCTAATACATCAATCTATATATGCATGGCAAAAAAGCCCCCCCCACTCCACCCCAGACTTCAATACAATTCAGGATATGTGGAAAAATTATTGTATAGTAATGCAATTTTTAGAACACTGCTATCCAACATTTTAGATAACTGATTCATTAGCGCGAATGGCCCAGAAGAGCAGCAGGGAAGATTTACCCGCAGACCCCGAGCCTTGCCAGGAAAAGGTCTACTGGTCATTGGCAGCTCCAACGTGCGACGGCTGGAGAAACCGCTACGGGAATTAGCCGCGAAGAACGGTGCAGATCCTCATACTAAAGTTCATTCCGTTTCTCTTTCAGGAGCAACCGTACCACGTGTCATGGAGGCCATTCCAAAAGCGATTAGGGAATCGAACTGCCGTCAGTTAAGAGTAGCTGCGCACGTCGGCACTAATGACTCGTGTCGTGTTACTGTGCCAGATATAGTTAAATCCATGGACAAGTTGGGCCGAAAGGCGTATGAAGCCGCCCGGGAAAATGCAGTTTCATTACAGTTCTCAATTTGCAGTGTGGTGCCGCGTGTCGATTGTGGGGAGGCTGTGTGGTGGAAGATCTTTAATTTAAATAGTAATTTGCAGGAGCTGTGTCGCAAAAACAACTGGGGCTTCGTCGACCGTCGTCCGATGATAGCTGCCAGCTGGGACGCATTTGACAGGTCGGGCGTCCACTACACACCTAGAATGGCGTCCAAGGTGGCTGCTAAAATTTGGAACCGCCTTGATATGAATTATTTTTTAGGAACAGCGTGGGGCCCGAGGATCCTTCATTTCACCGAAGAGGATGTGCTGATAACATAGAAGCTGGTCCCGGTAGTGATGGCGCGAATAATTTTAATATTACAGCTCCAAATACTTCACCCGTTTACCGTCAGAGTGCGAGTATGAAAAATGATATTTTAGACACAAATAACAATACGAAGCAGCTAAGGATAATGGTACTAAATTGTCGGAGTATCAGAGGGAAAGTAGCGGATTTTCACGCCTCAGTTGCGACTAATGATGTCGATATAATACTAGGAACCGAGAGCTGGTTGACGCCTGAAGTTGAATCTAGCGAAGTATTTGGCCCTCATTTCAATGTTTTTCGGAAGGACAGAACTGTCTCAATCGGCGGGGGTGTGTTCGTGGCCGTAAGTAAAACCGTTAATTGCTCTGTCGTAACTGAAACGGAAAATTTTTGTGAGTTAATATGGGTCAAGGTAAAAATTGGCAAAAATTTAAAGTTCATACTCGGGTCATTTTATAGACCTCCGGATTCTGATTCGGCTAACGCGGAATACTTCAGAGAGTCGCTTAATAACATTTACAAAAAATTTCAAGGACATATATTGATCGTGGGTGGTGACTTTAACCTACCGTCAGTTAGGTGAGACACATACACGTTCAGGTTGGGTGGAAGAGATAGGTTAATAACCGAAACGTTCCTAGAATCATTTGCAGAAAGATCTCTTGAACAGATGGTCGAAGAGCCAACACGGTGCGACAAAGATTCCTCGTCCATTCTGGATCTTTTTCTAATTAGCAATCCTGATATTGTAGATAAAGTTTGTATAGAAGACGGTATAAGTGATCACAAGGCGGTTGTGGTAACGTTAAACTCTAGTCTGAGTCTGAAGCATGACAAAGAGAAACTCGTGTTTTGCTTCGATAAGGCAAACGATGCGGGTATGGTTGACCACTTTGCGAAGAATTTTGAAACGTACATGCTAAATACAAATGTTGAGGATCTTTGGTTTAATTTAAAAGAACTAATATGGACCGTTTTAAACCAGTTTGTTCGTAAGAAGTGTATTAAGGTCAGTAATAACTTCCCTTGGTTCAATAGGGAAGTGAAACGTTTGCTCAGGAGGCAAAGGCGTTTACATGCCGCGGTGAAAAAATCGGGGGACTCGTCTAAACGTGCTAAATTAGTCCAGTTGCGTGCGGAAGTGCGTAAGGCAATGCGCGATGCGTTTAAAGAATTTCAAGCCACGAATTTATCAGAAGATCTCATTACTAATCCAAAAAAGTTCTGGTCGTATATCAAAGTAATAAGAGGCTCTCGTAAGGTTATGCCGTCGCTGATTAAAGAAAATGGTGAATTGTCAGAAACAAGCGTAGAGAAAGCAGAAATTTTGAATGATATATTTAAAAAGGCTTTCACGATAGAAAACTCAGAGGAGATACCGATATTTAACAATCGTACCGACAAAATTATGAATGATCTCGCTCTTGATGTCGAGGGATTAACCAAACTGCTTATGAATGTAAAAATCAATAAGGCTCCCGGACCAGACGGTATTCCTACAAGATTCTACTCAAGATACGCAAAGGAAATTGCACCGTATTTGATGAAATTGTATACCGTCTCTCTGGATCAAGGAAAAATACCAGCCGAATGGAAGACCGCTATCGTAACTCCAGTGTTTAAAAATGGGAATGTTAATGATCCTCAGAATTATAGGCCGATCTCGTTAACTTCAATATTTTGCAGGATTTTAGAACATATCATCTATTCAAATGTCATGCGGTTCTTGGATGAAGGTGAGCTTTTAAATCCACATCAACATGGATTCAGAAAAGGCCGATGCTGCGAAACACAGCTTGCACTTCTAATTCACGACTTGTGCCGAATTATAGATGAGCAATCCCAGGTTGATTTGGTTCTATTAGACTTTAAAAAAGCTTTCGACACTGTGCCTCACACTAGGCTACTTAGGAAACTTCGCGGTTACGGCATATCTACACAAATATGCGACTGGGTTGCAGACTTCCTGAAGGGCAGAACACAGTGTGTAGTTCTCGACGGTGAGCGTTCATCACTTACTGAAGTGGGGTCTGGAGTTCCCCAGGGAAGCGTGTTAGGGCCTCTGTTGTTTCTCATATACATCAATGATCTATGCGACATAATAAGGGGGATGAAAAGATTATTTGCCGATGATGCTATAATTTATCGGGAAATCAAAACCCAGGACGACTGCGCTTTGTTACAAGACGATATTATGAAAATAATTGCTTGGTGTAAAGATTGGCAGTTGGAGTTAAACGCTAAAAAGTGCCAAGTCATGCATGTAAGTAAAAAGGTGACACCATTTAACTATGAATATACGATTAATGGCACTGTCCTTAGAACGGTAGATTCCGCTAAATACCTAGGGGTAACAATTCGTAATAATTTGTCGTGGAATGAGCATATCGAGAATGTAATGGGAAAAGCAAATCGTATGCTCCGATTTCTAGGTCGTAATTTAAATCAATGCACTCAGGAAGTTAAATCGATTGTATACAAGTCACTAGTACGTCCTCACTTAGAGTATTGTTGTTCTGTATGGGGTCCCCATCAAAAGGTGTTAATGGAAGCTTTAGAGAAGGTCCAAAGAAGAGCCGCCCGATTCGTGACAGGTATATATAGTTGGAGGGAAAGCGTAAGTGCGATGTTGAAGGAGTTAGGTTGGGAAGACCTGGAACACCGAAGGCGTTGCTCTCGACGGAAGCTAATTGAAAAATTCACGACAGATGTATTTCGGAATGACAGTCAGCAAATATTGCTACCAGCAACATTCATATCTCGAAATGACCGCGAAAATAAGATAAGAGAAATTAAGGCCAGAACCGATTCATTTCTGTACTCATTTTTCCCACGAGCGATTAGGGAATGGAATAGAAAGGATTTACCGGGCGAGTAAACTTAAAATCCGACAGGAGTAGCTTTCGATAAAGCACTCCAGCCATCCTGATCTGGGTTTTCCATGGTTTTCCCAGATCACTCCACGCGAATGCGGGGATGGTTCCTCGCAATAGCCCATGGGCGCCTCCTGCCATATCCCTTATAACCCTTCCAAACCATAACCCTTTTCGATAGGTGCAATGCACCCTCCGCCACACACTTTTAGTGAATCGCGGAGTAATAATAATAATAATAATAATAATTAGAAAAATTCCCTTATTTTTGCACAGACAGAATCTACATGTTGATCCGAGTTAAGAATTTTGTCAACATATACTCCTAGGAACTTATGCTCAGATATTTCATCAGTGCTTCCTTCACTATCCATTAGGCTTAAGTTATTATTAATATCACAATTTTTAATTCAAATTTTACAATATAGGTATTACTTTTAATACAAATATAATTTTATAACTCATTTTAGGTCATAGTAGCAGTTTTCTCCAATGGGGAATCATTTTTATCGCAACAAATTGCAGTAGTATCATCTGTACATGTTATAATTCTACTTTCATATACTGAGAAAATAGCGAAGGACCAGGTACAGATCCCTGAGGAACAACACATCAAACTATCCCAATTATTTATTTCATCTTACTTACTGATTCACCATTTTTAAAATAAATTTTTGAGGTAAGATGACAGTAGTCTATTAGCTAATCCTCTAATTTGCAAAGTAATATTTGGATATCAACACAACTGTATGTACAAACTGAGTGACAGCAATTGTAGTGGATAGCTCTTTTCAAAATCAGAATTGGAATGAGCTAATAATTCTGTTTTGATATATGAAGTTATTTAGTATTACTAATATAACTTTTTCCAATAATTTGTTCAGAACGGGAGTCAGTGTAATAGGTATATAGTTACCACTATCTCTCTTGTTGCTGATTTTAAGACGATTTGGAAATTCTCCATATATAAGAAATGCCATTGGCATCGCAAGGACTTTCTTACACTGCTTCAATACAAATGCAGTTATACCATCATACTGATTAGAACTTTTATTTCTTAAATTATTTATAATACTAATTCTTCTTCTGCTGTTACTCATAGCTTCTCCTACATTTAGAAAGAAATTATTAAACATATTACCAAAGTTCACTATATTTCAGTTTGTATTTAGTGCAAAGTTCTCCAGCCCCTGCTTGTCCTATCTTATATCATTTATAAGGCCCCAACTGGTCTTTCCAATGTTATTTGATCCAATTATTTTTTATACATAAATTTCAGCTTTAAGATACTATAGTTTATATTTAAATATTTGTTTGTAATATTTTGTAGTATGCAAAACCTGATGATTGGTACAAATGCTACATATGTTTCAGTTTCATGAATCGCTGTATCAACTGATGGTAATTTAATTGTGGTTATACAGTTTATCTTTTTTTTATGACAGTTGGACAAAAGTGGTTAAATAATTTATTAAAAAATTTGAAAAAAAAACACTGCATTTGTTACCATGTTCCTGGCAAGATACACAGCAACGTAAAGGATTGTAACAGAATTAAAATCCAAATCTTATACCTATACTATATACTATTTAAAGTACACTTTAATGTCCATTAATAGATACAATCAAAATAAGTATATAAAACAGATATTTAAATTCATAGATACTTGCGGAAAATACCTTTTGGAACACGTTCTGTGCCAAATTTTTGAAAAGTGCTCTCTTTTCATTATCAGAGAAATGTTTTGATGTTATTTAAAAATAAAAAACTACTACTTTGCCTCTATGATTCACATAAGACGTTTGTTGCCATTTGCTGGCAGTTATTACATAATGTTATTACAATGCACGGTTAGTTTCTATTATTTTACAATAATTTCTGTACTACTATTTTAAAATATAACCCTGTAACTTGAACCCCGATTTAAACAAGCTCTACATCTGAAACTATGAAATATTATCACATAAGGTCCTTATCACAGAGAATCAGCCAATATTTTCTTCGGTTTGGTTTTAGGTTTATACCTAATCAATACTGAGGTTATTAGTGGCGGGAAAGAAATTGGAACAATATGCAGGATGGAATTCGGTCATAGCCATTTGAAGGAACCAGCATTCACCTGCAATGATTTGGGGAAAATCATGGAAAACCCAAATCTGGTAGGATGGATTTGGATTCAAATCTGTGTCCTCCTGAATACAAGGCCAGAGCTTTACCGTGGTAATTTTCTATTGTGCTATGGCAAGCAACATAATTTTTTCTATTACTCTATTGAACTTAACGAAATTTAACCACTTATATATCTCTGGATGTTTAAAACTCCCACATCTATCCTTGCTTCATGTGCCTATAATTGTATTTATCATGGTAGCTATAATGTTTCAAACTTCTGTCAGTAAAGCAAAATAGACATACAGATTAAATAATATTGTGTTATATTCGTGAAAGGAATCACTGTGTTCCACTATTCTTTATACTAGCTGATGGATCTATACATGTCAATAATACTTCCTCCAATGAAGAAAATAATATACTTTAGGAGTTACATTATGTTTACTCCGTATTTGCAACACTAGATATAAGAGTGGCCTTTTTCAATAATTTAGGGAGCATCCATAAAGTATGTAGTTCCGTTGGAGAGGATAGAGGGATTAGGTAGATAACTGCACTGGCATATATAGGGGGAAGGGGTCAAAACTGAACAGTGAAATTTTTTACTGAATTTGGAGCAGTTAATATAGGTTAGAAAATACACAGTAGCATACAGATATTTATTCCCTTAATTTAATTATCGCTGTATTTTAGGTACAAAATATACCTACAGCGCAATACTTGTGTTGACTTTAAGTCATAATTCTAGGATGACTTGGTTTAAAATAGCTGACACCTGCCAGCCAGTATCATATGTTAAAAGCTTCAGGCACATGATAGCTAGGCTCAAATTGTAGATGTCTCACAATATTTGTGCCACTAACCCTCACCCAGAAAAAATTTGCATTGGCTTTATTAGGATTGGAAATAGGTCACCACAATGATTGTTGATGAAATCTTATTGACCAGTTAAGTGACCATTAGGGCATCTTTAATTCTAGTGCTCGCTAAAGCATTATATTTCGTTTAAAGTATGAAATTGATTTGATATAGAGCTATATATTACACAGAAATGGTTTCTAGCATTTTTTCAAACTTTAAAATTGAATCATTGAGTTATGGAAGTCTTCTAAGCAGGACAATGAATAATTCTCTGGTAATGTAGAGAGAAAGGTGACAAAACATCAGAGAAAAAACAAAAACCTATAACTAAAAACGACGCTACTCGTAACTTCTTTCATGTGGCAAATATAGTTTGCACCACTTGATCAATTAATCAAAATTATGAATGGGGTGATAAGAATTGTTTTCTCCAAAACCTCAAGAAGAAAAGAATCCCTTAGCTGTACCTATTAAAAGATGTTTTTTTAATAATTTGTCATTTGCTGAAGTGGTTCAGAATATTTGTAATAACAAAAAAAAAATAATGCAAATATCAGTCTCGTTCATTACAAACCCAATAACTTTCAATAGAAGCCAACAATGAAAAAGAGTAGTAACTGTCAACAGAAAACTCATTGTTCCACACATAAGGTGATGCTAAAAAAGAGTAATGCAGTTTAAGCATAGACCCTTATGGACTCAAAAAAAGTCGAGGGAGGCAAGGATATTCAGATGCAGTTTAAGGCATTGCTGCAACAATTTCAATACTCCTAGGTAAAAGATAATATTTATTTCAAATGTGAAAAGAATATATGAACACCAATTTAATAGTAAAATATTATATATTTTTTTTACAACCAACTACTGTAGAACATAAAACCCACTGAGATTATTTTTGTATTCCAATAATAGTTGATAAACCTACAAATATATAATAATCATTCCAAATACATTTTAGTAAACTGTCTTACATTTTATATTAAACAATCAACACACTAATATGTCTGAATAATAATGTAAAAAAAAAATCCAAGTGAGTTAAGTAAATTTTATATACACTACAAACAACTTAGATATTTATATTATCTGTATTAAGAGTACGGAACAATTTAATATTTGTCATACTGTGGTCCTCATACATTCCAAACACAAAAGTTATTGACACTACAGAACGCATTACTGTTAATACACATTGGAAGTAAAATCATCAGCTCTATTGTTTGATTCAGCTATTACACTGATTTTATTAAAACACAAACTAACAAATAACTCTATTTCGAAGCTTTGCTGAAAAGATTTATAGTGAAAATAACAAGATATTGTGTAAGAACGAAGTTCACCCAAATAACTATCCAAAGACTTTTAAAATCCGTAGACAACATAAAGGTTTATCGCAAATCGCACACAAAAATCGAAAATCACACTTATTAATTCTCTAGTGACTCAAAATGGCTATTCACCCAACTGAAACTTTTTGATGTAGTTTCTTATTGTCAGATTCTATAACAAATTTCCAAAACTTAGGAACACTATGGGTATTTATCTGCAACAATCCACTACGTACAACTATACACAAAAAAGTATTAGCCTAAATGAACTTTCTGATGGTTTATAAGGCTACATGAGTCTGCAAAACATTTTCCACAAAAGAAAATGAACGTTCATCTGATGAATTAGTTTATGCACTTTGAAAATAGCAGACAGTAAAAATAAATTTCCATGAACCTCTCAAGATAATGGGCGTTCACCTGAAAGAATCTTCTGATGGCGCTTAAGTTTTGCAGGGTCTGTTAACGATTTTCCAGAGACATCACAAGATAATGGGCGTTCGCCTGAATTAATCCTCTGATGATTCTTAAGTTTCCCAGACTGTGTAAAAGATGTTCCACATACTTCACATGAAAATGGGCGTTCGCCTGAATGAATACTCTGATGTCTCTTAAGATTTCCAGACAGTGTAAAAGATTTTCCACAAACATCACAAGAAAATGGGCGTTCGCCTAAATGAATCCTTTGATGAACCTTAAGATTCCCAGACAATGTAAAAGATTTTCCACAAACTTCACAAGAGAATGGGCGTACACCTGATGAATCCTATGATGATTCTTAAGATTGCCAGACTCTGTAAAAGATTTTCCACAAACTCTACAAGAAAATGGGCGTTCACCTGAATGAATCCTCTGATGATTCTTAAGTTTTCCTAACACTTTAAAAGATTTTCTACAAAGTTCACATGAAAATGGGCATTCGCCTGAATGAATCCTCTGATGATCCTTAAGTTTCCCAGACTGTGTAAAAGATTTTCCACATACTTCACATAAAAATGGGCGTTCGCCTGAATGAATCCTCTGATGATCCTTAAGTTGCCCAGACTGTGTAAAAGATTTTCCACATACTTCACATGAAAATGGGCGTTCGCCTGAATGAATCCTCTGATGATTCTTAAGATTCCCAGACAATGTAAAAGATTTTCCACAAACTTCACAAGAAAATGGGCGTTCGCCTGAATGAATCCTCTGATGATCCTTAAGTTTCCCAGACTCTGTAAAAGATTTTCCACATACTTCACATGAAAATGGGCGTTCGCCTGAATGAATCCTCTGATGATTCTTAAGATTCCCAGACTATGTAAAAGATTTTCCACAAACTTCACAAGAAAATGGGCGTTCGCCTGAATGAATCCTCTGATGATTCTTAAAACTCCCAGACTGTGTAAAAGATTTTCCACAAACTTCACAAATAAATTGGCGTTCTCCCAAAACAATCGTCTGACACACTGCTGCACTGGTTCTTAGATGTTCAGCTATAGATTGTGTCTGCATGTTGATCTGAATGTTACTTTGATAATCAGAATAACTCCTAGAAAAACAAAAATAATTAAAGTGATATGCTGTGATAATATATTGAACAGTTCTTAGAAATAGCTACACTAATTATTTGTGAACAATCTTTTCAGTCGAGAATCAAATTGTGTTCAGTAATAAACAGAAAATTGATGAAAAATACTAATTATATGCCATTGCTTTTTAAAGTAAATGCTAATGAAATATTATTATAAATATAGAACTTGTAAACAAAAGAGTATGTCTTTTTTTATAAAACAATTAACACATCAATAAGATTAAATTAGTGAAATGAAACTGAACTCAACCATTGGGTATTTCACAGCAAAAAATCAACATTGTCGACAGGACCAACCAACTACAATAATCAATAAAGTAAGGTGTATGGTTACTTTGATAGAAAATTCTGTTTCATTGTAGTGACTTGGCTGCCACCCCTTTGGGGATGACCCTCAAAGTCACTCTGTCCAGCCGAGCGGTGAGCAAGGACAGACTGCCATTAGGATTCGTGGATAAGCGTCTACATGGAAGTCGACGAATTGTTCGGATATGAGTTTTGTGATAGGATTATTACTAGGAAAATCAGGGCTAATCATTTCTGAATATTTACCTGTTTATTTACATCAGGTTTCTGAAGGTATGATACATATTTAAACATAAACGAAGATAGCTGTGGAAACATTCACTATTATTATTACTTTCTGAACTGATAAAACTGGTGCAGTGGAGCCTTGCTAACCACCACCAACATTATGGGAACGAGGAGAGACAGAGCGAGCTTACAACTGAACCTATCCATCTCATATCCAACTCCTTCTCAGTAGTGCCTACCTTCTGCGTTGCTGTAGAACATCTCTTGTGGCTGCACTGGCTCCGCTCTGAGGCCGGAGCCCGGTAACTTCTTTCGCCTCCCGGCTGCACAATGTGACGATCAGCTCGACCGACAGATAGACAGACCTAGCTAGCTGTGCTTTGAGTTTTACTAAGATAACCCCCACTCCACTGCAGCTCTTTGGAGAGGGAAAACTCTGACATCACCTAACTGCATTCAGGTCGTAATGTCAGCTTGCGTTCTGGTTTCGGCGCCTGACAATTGCCGAATCGCTGACTCGTGCTCTATTTGCAGGTTGTGGCTCTCGTAAGGTTGCCTAATTTTGCTCGCTCGTCTGTCCTCTATCCCAACCCCAAACAAATTTATAAATTACTCAAGTAAAACCTCTGGTTTTACTACATCATATTAATAGTGACTGTAAATACGAACACAAAAATATGAAGTTTGAGTTATTTCTCCATACATAACATTCATGATATTGTAATAACCCTTTTTTCAAACAAAATTACATTTAGAGTAAATTATCAACTGTAGTAACTAATTAATAAATTGAAACGGCAAGTACAGGAACAACTGTTGTCAGTAATAATCACTATAAATAAAAATATGGATTTAATTAAATATTTATGTATCAACTAGTAAATGTGATAAACAAATTTTTGAATCTATGTGTGGACAGACAGGTATTGTAACACAGAGATCTGATCTCTGAATCACTTCATTCCTTGGAATAATGAAAGTGACCAATTCACACTGTAAGCCAAACAATACAGAAGAGTAAGCAACGGCACATATTTGATGGGGAATAAATTAGCTGCTTGAGAAGATTTGGAGAAAACCTCATTCCGACTTTAGAAAATTTCTATGATTGAGACTCAATGATTTTGTTTTGGAATGTCATTCTAGTAAAATGCAGCAGAGCGAACAGAATGTGTGTACAGGCAGTTCACTTTTAAAAGCTAAAGAGTGCCAATAAATATGTTTATATTTATTAGACAATTATTTTTTCACATCATGAGCAAATATGAGTATTTTTTTAATTTTATTTTTTTGGTTTCCCGAAAAAACTTCAATGAAATAAATACATCTAAGGGAACATGATAGGTTACAAAACCTTGCTTAGACCATTGCTTGATTGGTACAGTCTGGTACCCACATTTTGAGTATTAAATACAGCAGTTTGAGGACATGAAAGGAAAGCAGCTGCATTTGTTTAAAGAAATTACTACAGAAGCAAGTCAGTAACTGATATGATAATGGAGCAGGACTGGAAGTCATTATAGGAGAGTGAAGAGAATGCTGGGGGTGTACAAGGCATATGTTGGCAATAGAGCTTGGAGAGAGATTGGTTGTACAGGTAGGAGCAGTATATGGAAAGGAAAAGGCAACTATGAGCACAAACTGGTCCTCAGTTTCATGTATAAGGGAGGGGAAAATTTTCTTTGTAGGTAAGGGAAATTAGGAAATATTTACCAAAATGGTGAAGGAACTTACATCAAAATTTATTAGTGTTAAGATGGGTGGAGGAATTTAAACCTTAACCATATAACATGATAAAAAAATAACAACAATCATGGGCACCGGCAGGATTGTTTCTAGGGGGGTGCACCAGGGCTGCATTGGTGCCTCCCCTCCTAACGGCCCAAAAATTTCCGGGCTGGGCGACTACTGCCCAGACGGCAACCCGGGATGCCAGGGGGTGCAAGTGCACCCCCTTGCACCCCCCCTCCCGGCGCCCATGACAACAATAAAGGGGTATCTAACTAGATATATAGGGGAGGTGCCACCAGGCATGCACTCTATTGGAATCCAAGTCAAAGATATTTTCAAAAATTTATTTAAAAATTACATTGGTCACTGAGGAAGCACCTTATGAACACATTTATTTGCAACACAACATATTATGGTTGTATACCTATAAAGTAAATTAGTTGTAAGATCACAAATAAAAAAAATCTATGTTATCTCTTACTTGGTACCTTCTAAGAAGTGTATCAAAAATGAGAGAAAAATGGTCTAGAAAGTTTTATACTTCTCTTACAATTAAGAACAATATAATTGAGTATATGAACATAACACTCTGTGAAACCTTACTAAATTATACTGGTCCTGTTAAGAACAATTTTATGAAAAATATAAAACATTTTTTAAATAAATAAAAATTCATTAATCAGTAACTAATGAACCAGCCTTGAAATGCAGGTCAACATATCATCAGTCGAAAATGGTATGTCATACTCATCACAATATTAATCCTGAAGGCTTGACTCTTAGATGAATTTCTACTCAGTCTAGGCACACTGCAGGTGGAGTACTTTCAGTTTATTAACAACAGACTAACATTGATAATCCATACAGGCAGAGTACTGCTTCTTTCAAACAGTAATTGTAGTTGCTCTATAAAAACACAACTCTTGTACAGTAACCTTATTACTCAAGTAGATTTTTTTTCATATAGAGTATTCTAGTTACCAAGACTGATTAGCACACTGCCGAATGAAGATCTATTGAAACTACACACTAGACACTAGATACTTTGTTATTTTCAGAATAAATTGTAGATATATCAAAATAAATTATAGTATAGCTTTTAGACATAAAACCATTAAGACAAATACTTAAATCAGATTGTTGCTTATAAGATCACAAATAACTTGTCAATTGTTTAAAGTGATGGGATAATGCACTCATAATGTCAGTTATAGAAAGTGAAGTTACAGGAAATAACCATTTTACAGCTATCTTAAAATGTCTACAGAATAGAGATAAAATAAAATGGCCATATCTCACCTTCTGATATAGTAAACATTTTTTTAATTTAATTTAATTGCAATGGAGCACATGGAAATATGAAAAACTTTGGTAGTTGTAGAAAGTCAATAATCAAAACTAGTTAGCCACAGATGCCGAGTGAGGCAATATTGAAAACAGACACAAGAGAAGCTGCTTTTGCATTATTCTCGGAAGATATTTCAGATGGATCTACATTTGTAACAGCACAGTTACAACATCATATTCACTAAGACAACTGCATATCGAATTGCTAATTGTTGTTTGTAGGATTAGTCATAACTTGTCATTGGATCTAAGTGATGATGATTAAGTGGATGTAACTCCAGTATTAGTGCAAAACTTTGGCACAAGAAATTTACCTTTTACAATATTTTTTAAAAAAAATTGTTGCAGCATTATATATAAAATAAGAATTCCAACCCTTACCTGCTTTCTGATATTCTGATATTGTATTTATGCATCTGTAGTTTCACCTCATCTTTAAATACTTGAGAGCAGCGTATACAAATGTATAAAGGGGCAGATATAGCTGAGACATGGTGGAAGACGTGTTTAGTTAGAGTGCACCATGATACAAATGTCTGTGCACAGAATGCACAGGCAAGTTCCAATAATGGTGTTCCTTTAAAAAGGGATCTAAAATAAAAAGAAAAGAGATATTAAGTTTTATTACTGTAATAAATGGATTAAAATCGAAACAGGGCTATATGAATATAACATATAATCTACATCTACATTTACATATATACTCTGCAATTTACAAAATTGTGGGTGGCAGAGGGTGCTCAGCACCAAAGCTAATCTCTTTGCTGTGCATTCCAATCCCTAATGGTACGAGGGAAAAAAGAATTCATATAAGAATCAGTCCGGCACCTTGTTTCTCGAATTTTATCTTTCCTGTCCTTCCGACTCAAATAGGTTGGTGGAAGAAGTATTTCACTACACTCATGAGTGAAAGTTGGAGTACGGATGTTTTCCAATAAGTTTAAACGAAACGTGTGTCGTCTATCTACCAGAGACTCCCAACCTAATCTACTAATCAGTTCTGTGACGCTTTCATAAGGACTGTAGCAAGTGGTCACGAATCGAGCGGCTCTTCTCTGTACTTTCTCTATACTTTCGATCAATCCCTTACGAAACGGATCCCAAATGGCACAACAATAATCCAAATGTGGATGCACAAGAGATTTTTACGCTATCACCTTTGTTTGTTCATTACAATTTTTCAAGATTCTACCTATGAATCGCAGCCTAGAATTTGCTCTACCTACTAAAGAATTAATGTGTATGTCCCATTTCATGTTCCATTGTACTGTTACTCCCAAATATTTAATAGAATCGACCATATCAATAACTGTATTGTTTAACTCGTATTTCTGAACAATCGGATTCTTTTTGTTAGTTATGCTCATTGTCTTGCACTTTTTACAGTTTAGAGTAAGTTGCCACTCAGCGCACCAAGCCAAAATAACATCCAGATCGCGCTGAATTTCTAAGCAATCGGCCAAAGTTCTTACTTCCCTATAAATAACCGCATCATCAGCAAACAATCTAAAAAGGCTTTTCACTTTGTCTCCGAGATCGTTTATAAAAATTAAGAAAAGAAGTGGTCCTATTACACTTCCTTGAGGTACACCCGATGTAACATCTACATTAGAAGAACTTTCTCCTTCAACGACAACATACTGCGACCGACCACTTAGAAAATCCTTTATCCATTCACAAAGCTAATCCGATATACCGTACGCTCGCAGCTTCGCTAAAAGGCGGTTGTGTGGCACAGAGTCAAAGGCTTTCTGGAAATCTAAAAAAATTGCATCTACTTGTGAACCTGTATCGATAACTTTCATTACGTCGTGTGTAAATAGGGCCAGCTGTGTTTCACATGATCTTTTCTTCCGAAATCCATGTTGATTTGTTTTAAGCAAATTATTATCGTCTAGAAATTTCATAATGTTCGAGCATATAATATGCTCCATAACTCTACTACAAACAGATGTTATAGATATGGGACGATAGTTCCCAGGATCACTTCGATCACCTTTTTTGAAAATCGGAGTTACTTGCGAGATTTTCCAGTCTGAAGGTACTTTTCGCTCTTCTAATGATTTACTGAATATATCAGACAGAAATGGTCCGATTTCTGCAGCATACTCTGAAAATACTCTTACTGGAATTCCACCCGGGCCCGGTGCTTTCCCCCACTTCAGGAGCTCTAATTGCTTAACGATACCTGCAGTATCTATTCGTAATGATTCCATCACCGACTCGCCACGGCGTGGGAAAACGGGAATACTCTCCTTATGTTCATTTGTAAATGAATTTTGAATATAGTATTTAGTACGTTAGCTTTATCGCGGCTTTCATTAACCTCGGAACCTTCACGAATTAGTGCTGGAATATTGCTGTTGGTACAATTAACTTTTCGTATATACGATCAAAATTTCTTTGGGTTTTCTGTGAGGCTCTTAGAGAGAGAGTTGGAGTGAAAATCGTTAAAGGCCTCGCGCATTACATTCTTAATACGTCCTCTTAAATCAGCTAAGGTTTCTAAATCGCTGCGACACCCCTTCCTTCTTGAGCGTGCGTGTATTTTCCTTTGTTTTTTGAGTAATCTTTTGACTTCGCATGTGTACCACGGTGGATCATCCTCTCCCTTTATTGTCCGCTTTGGTATATGTATTTCCATGCCTTCCCTGACTATATGTATAAAACGATGCCACATCTCTTCAACGGTGTCCTTTGTTGTCTTGAAGTTATGGTATTTATTCCTCAGGTAGGTTCTAAAACACTCCTTTGAGGCCTTACTGAATCTGTATACAATCCGCCCTTTTTTCCTTTTTCGGTCGGTCATTAATTTGATAGTCGCAATTACCGCTTTGTGATCGCTTATTCCTGTGGTCGTTGAAATGTCGGTGAATAATTCTGGCCTGTTGGTAACCAGCAAGTCTAAAAATTTTTCGCTACCGTTATGACACCGCGTAGGTTCATTAACTAGCTGCTCGAGATGATTATCTGACAACAAATCGAGAATTACTTCAGAAGCTGCCTTATCCCTGCTACCTGTGATGTGAACGTAATTACGCCAGTCAATATAAGGCAGATTGAAGTCACCTCCTAGAATCATAGCATGATCTTTAAAACGGCTAGCTATACTATTTACATTATTTCTTAACTCCTCGACGATAGCTATATCCGAATCAGGTGGACGGTAGAAGGCACCTATGATGAGTTTTGACCCAGCAACTTTGAGTTTAATCCATATGATTTCACAGTTCGTATCGACGTCTATTTCATTACATGGGAGAAATTTACTCACAGCTATAAATACCCCACCTCCATGAGAATGTAATCTGTCTTTACGAAAAACGTTCATGCTATCTTTAAAAGTTTCGGCGGAACTTATTTCCGGTTTCAACCAACAAACGCTTCTACAGTTAATTACGAGAACTTTTAACTGACGAGATTCTTTTACGTTGCTCCTACATTCCTGTGTTGTATCTGATTGGGTTGCCCATAACTGAATTTCGTGTTTCGGGTCTTCCTCCCTCAGCCTAAAAAACCACCCAGTGCATTCCACACGGCCCCTGCCACCCGTGTAGCCGATTCACGTGTGTAGTGCACACCTGACCTAGTAAGGGGAACCCTACAAGACTCGACCCTATGGCGAAGATCGAGAAATCTGCAGCCAATGTCATCACAGAAACGTCGTAGTCTCTGGTTCAGTCCCTCAATACGGCTCTGCACCAGAGGTCCACAATCAACTCTGTCTACGATGCTACAGATGGTTAGCTCTGCCGATATCTTGCGGTCACTGGCCACAGAGTTCACCCTTTCAGCCAGCCGCCGGAAGGAAGAGAGGATAACCTCCGACCCAAGGCGACAGGCATCATTGGTGCCGACATGAGCCACAATCTGTAGTTGGCTACACCCCGTCCCCTCTATGGCATCCGGGATGGCCTGTTCCACATCTCGGATCAGGCCACCCGGAATACACACCGAATGGACGTTGGATTTCTTCCCCGAGGAATCCGCCATTTCCCTAAGGGGCTCTAATAACTGCCTAACATTAGAGCTCCCAACTACCAGAATGCCCTTCTGCGTTTGCTCAGACCTGGCGGGCTGGGGGGCCGTCAACTAGCGGGATGACAATTGTAGGACTGAGTCAGCCTCCGACAATACATCAAACCGGTTGGACAGAGGAACAAGTTTAGCGTCTTTGCCTTTAAGCCTGTTCCACTGCCCCCGTGTGCGGCTTCGAAGTCTAGAAGCCATACGCCAGTCACCAACAGGCGACTGCGGCACAGCATCCAACACTTCAGCCTGGGTTGCAGGTACGACAGTCGATATGGGAGAATCTGTGATAGGCTTGACTATATCAGTTTCCCCAACATCACATCTGCTGCAGCCTTTTACGGCAGCTTCCAGCTGCGTAACTTTCGCTAACACAGCTGCAAGCTGAGCGCGCAGATCAGCCACCTCAGCTCGCGTCTGCACACAGCAATCACAGTCCCTAGACATACTGCTTTTGAAAAACGCAAAAAGAAAGGAAACTAAAAAAGTACAGAAAAAAGGAACAGAAACTCGAAATAACCTGTACTTCCTACAAAATTTATTCACTCGGAGATTGCACTAATCAAATCCCCACACCACTACAGATAAAATATAACAATGAAATACGCTACTGCACTCGCAACTGTTCAAGCGCTACTAACTAGTACTGTCTACAAAATGTAAACACTCAGAGATTACACTATTCAAATACCCACACCACTACAGATATAAAAACAACAACAAAATACGCTACTGCATTCGCTGACTGTTCAAACGCTACTAACGACCAATGTTTACAAAATGTAAACACTCAGAGATTACACTATTCAAATACCCACAACACTACAGATATAAAAACAACAACAAAATACGCTACTGCACTCGCTGACTGTTCAAACGCTACTAACGACCCCTGTTTACAAAATGTAAACACTCAGAGATTACACTATTCAAATACCCACACCACTACAGATATAAAAACAACAACAAAATACGCTACTGCACTCGCTGACTGTTCAAACGCTACTAACGACCACTGTTTACAAAATGTAAACACTCAGAGATTACACTATTCAAATACCCACACCACTACAGATAAAATAAAACAACAAAATACGCTACTGCACTCGCTGACTGTTCAAATGCTACTAACGACCACTGTTTACAAAATGTAAACACTCAGAGATTACACTATTCAAATACCCACACCACTACAGATATAAAAACAACAACGAAATACGCTACTGCACTCGCTGACTGTTCAAACGCTACTGATGGATAATATGTCAATAAAAGATTAAATGAATAATAATTCTGAGATCTTTATGTAAATCAGTATACCATTGCTTTTTTTTTTTAATAGTAGCTTACTAGATAACCACACCAGTCTTGATTGTAAAATGCAGTATTAGGCAGTGATCACTTTTTGGACATCTTGATAGCATAGCCTATTTTCTGGGATTCCTGTAAGTAGCTTGAGATACCAGAAAATGACCATCATTATGCCTCTGGTCAGTGGACACACAGAAAGCTATATTTGCGATCCATTAAGCAGGGATATAGGACTAGAAATTGCACATAGATACTTCTCATAATACTAATACTGCAATGATTAAATGCCTTTGCCAGTGAAGTTTTAATGTTGCTAGAAAAGGATTTTTAAATATAACTGAAAACAGCAACATAGTATTTAGCAATCTCAGTAAGGGTTGCACATCTGTTAGAATGAGATTGGTATGTCTTTAGGGAACTTATATCAGAAACCCAATGTGAAGACTGAATCTAAACCTATTTGCACAAATCCGGTATACAGGCACATAAACTCTCAGTTTGATAAGCATTAAAATTTTGAAGCCCAGTGCAAGAAGATGACAGAATAGCAATGGATGTCATGAATAAAATTACTAGTGTCAATCAGAAAATAATTAGTATTTCATTTCTAGTAATATGGGAAAACCAAGGGTGGTTGGTGAATAATAATACACTGGCTTAGCATTCAAGAGGACGCAGGATTGATTCTCCATACAGCCATCTAGATTTCAGTTCTCTATAGTTTTATGAAATCAGTCAGGATTATGCTGGGATAGCCCCTTCAAAAATGTCATTGCCAAGTTCCTTATTGTCGCAATCCTTTCTTAGCTCTGATGACCATGATGTTGATAGGGTGTAAAACTCTAAGCAAAAAATGAAAAAAATATTTGACAGTACATGTATGCTAAGAAACTGTGATATACATATTTGTATATTATTATGTCTATTGACAACTTCTATAGTACTGGTTGACAATAAATATTTTATCAAGGCATTGAAAGAAATTATATCACGGTAATACACACACAGGAATTGTATTGAGTAACTCCATTTTTCCCTAAATTAACCACACATATCTAAAAACAAAAACTGTCAATGGAGAGCTATTGACTGTTCTCTACATCAGATTATATATTAAATAAACAAAATTTTTAACAATTATTTTTAAATGGAGTTTATTATACATCTTGAAAAATTATGTTTCAAATAATATTTACAAGTAAACAAATATCAAAATGTACTGTATGTGGGTCATAATGGATATGCATTGAAGTGGTCCATGTTATGCAGGACATTCAGTTCCTTACTTGTATGTGAGTTTTGATGTATGTTTGACAGATATTTTGGAGTGTGAGTGACTGTTGACTTACACAGGTACATTTTAGTCAGTGGTGTTTATATGCATGTTGACACATGTTGGTGGAAGACGGACCATGGAAGTTGATACATGTGGGTGAGTTGGAGAATATATGTGTTTGTTGTAAGTGGGTATAGATGTGAATATATGTGGTTCAGTCAGTCAGATGGCTCATGTTGATGACTTTTGTGTATTTATGAGTGATAGATCATCTACAGTTATAGCACTGTCATGCTACCAGACTGAATGACATAAAGAGAATATCTGAACAATAAAACTCAGTAGTTAATTTTAGTTTCTTGGAGTCTTTGAAGACAGTTTCATTAACGATGCACATTCTCAAATACATTAACCACTGAGCTGTCACGCTGCTCTATGAAGAATGCAATTAGGAAGAAATATAGGCAAATGTAGTCACTGAATGGTCAATATGGCATACAGATTAGTGTAATGCAAATACCAAGGTAAACCAAGAAACAAAACTATAGATAATTTTTATACCATACCCCAGTTATGTGTGATTTGGAGCCCTACGATATTTCTAAATATACCAGTTGCTTTTTATACACCCAATATGTAATCATTGGAATTCGTCATGTGTGGGATTTGAATCCATGCTCCCATTTAGGAACTGAGTTTTTATCTAGGCACATTAGACTAATCAGTCAACCTGATCAGAAAACGCTGGACTAAGTCTTTGTATAATGGCACTCAAGAAACATAACAGTCGCAGTGTAAAGACCCTATTTAAAGCACAGCAATTATTATGTTATCCATAAAAACTTTTATATACATTCAGTCAAATTAATAATAATTTAGATTTGTTTGGATATTCAGTTCATCTAAAGCTAACTCATGATTATTTGTAATTGAACATTGCAATAATAAACAATTTAGAGTCAGGACAACCTATATATTCTATTTAAAAATAAAAATGTTCAGTGATGATTTTAATTAATAATCAGTAAGAAAGAAAAAAATTATATTTCTTGACACTTGACACCAGGAAGAGAATTAATACAGTTGTGCTATAAATACACAGAAGTAAGCAAAAAATTAAGCTACACAAGGAAAAATCTCTCACTGGAAGCCAAATAGTGTATCAATAACATGTGAAATTACTAGCATGTAGTAAAAACTAACTTTCTACAGTTTTTTTACAATGAAGCCATCTATAATCCATTGAATAGTCTTGTGACAAAAATTGTGAAAAATTTAATCTGCTATAAAAGAATTTAAAAGAAATGGAGTAGACAGAAATAAGAAAACTGAATGGCTGATCAAAGTGTTCAAATAGCATCAACAAGTAATAGATTTTCATAACAATATTGCCATTTGGCATCAAAGCTGTGGTCAGGGGCACTCGATGATCAAATTACAGTGAGTTGAATTAGGACTCTGTGTGATACCTATTGGACTCTAAGGGCACCACAGGATAGTGAACTGTGGACCACAACAAGCATTAGTACATTTGAACTGAAGTTTATAGGTGCAAATGTGATAATTAATTGGATTACTGGTACATGGCAAAGAAACAAACTTCTTTCCTTATGGCTTCATGCCTCATCCATGATGTGGTTATTAGAGACAGGAAAGGGCTGGCATAAGAAATGAGAACGAATTCTACTATAATCATCATCACAATTGATGGGACTGATTGTAGAAACCATGAAAAACTAAAGCTAGATAGCCTGGTTGGAATTCTAACGTACTTCATGTTGAATGCAAGGTGAGAGCATTACTGCACTCCAAGCATGCTCGGTAAAAAAACAATGGTTTCAATAATTGCCACTGCACTTCTTACTGATCCTCAGTTTTACTCAGAATTATTTAGTCGCAGAGTACGTTTACTGTCGCCCTGCAGTGCCAGTATCACCAGACAGGTACAATACTCCACACCGCCCCACACCAGCCGAGTGGGCATAGAATCTCTGGGACATCACTCCCCACCCCCCAAACACACACACAAGCACCCACACTACCAGCCACCTCCCACCACCGCCTCTTCTCTGATAAGTAAACAGCTTATAGAAGCTACCACACTAATGATCTACTTGTAACGACAGATATATCAATTATAATATTCTGATATCAAAAATTAATATGGATCATCTTAATATGAACCACAAATATTCTAAAGCAGCTGGTTTGGATGAAGATTGGCACTGGACTACTGCTTCAACTGTAGCTAAAGGGCATGTGGCAGTTTATACGCCAAAAATCAAGTCAACACATTCTTGTAGTGATTTTGGCTATTTTTGTACAGTCTGGGACAGCCTTTCGATTATGCTTTGTTCCGGACATGAATACCGCATGGGACAGCATAACTAGTATATGGTACACTAAATTCATGATAAAATAGACCTATCATACCCAGCACTTTACCCAAGACTAAAAGAATGAGCCCGCGCAGAAAGAAACTACGCTCGGAGGCAAAGATTGAAGTTCTACAGTAAAAATAAACACGAATATTACCATTTTATTCATAATAATTATTGAAATAACCAAATCAATTGATTATAGAGACATGATTTTTTTCGTAATGTTGATAATCATTGTGCATTTTTTTTCCCTGGAATAAGCAGTTGACAATTCGATAGCAAACGCAATTATATGGCGAATACCGAAAAGAATATCTAAATTACGCATGGAAAACCAATAAGAGCATTTCAATGGACCTAGTTACACTTTCTAGCGCTGCAGCATTATAGAACTGTGTGTGACAAATACACACAAAGGATAAGGGTAAGTAGAAATAGCAATTACAAAAGAACTCTAATGGTAAACTAAGTCACGGAACATAAATAAACTATTTCTAGAAAATTAAATGGTTCGGAATTTTAACGCCTTAATTTTGTTTTCAGCATACCATATTCAGAAGGTAAGCTTAACTTTAACGCAGTAGCAACAGTTTTAGTAGTAATAACATTAATTAAGAACAGCAAGTAAGTAAAAAAAAAAAAAACGTGTGCAATGTGAATTAGTGGTTCCACATTTTAAATCTGGAAGATGGAAATAGGAAAACTTTGATATCTTTCTTTGTTTCTAACTAAAACTGATACTAATATAAAATTTTCTGCCAAACATTACTTCCTGCCTTCCAAGCCCAATGTGTTATGGGTAACATTGTTGTCTGGTATTCGGGAGGACGCGAATTCAAACCCTGTCGGGCATAAAATTCCAGTGTTCCATGCATTTCGTAAATTTCTCCAGTTGAGAACTGAAAAAGTTCCTTCAAAATGCCGTGGCTGAAATTCTAACCCGATCCTAGTTTCCAATACTATCAGGATTCATATCAAATTGGCGTCGAAGATATGAAGAAGAAGAAAAAAAAGAACGTGGTGGGTATGTGGTAACACTCTGATCCGGCTTCTGGAAGTTGCAGGTTCGAGTCCCAATCTGGCCATCCAGGTAAGTGTTTTAGTTCGTTTCCCCGAAATCACTCAAGGCGAAAGTAGGTATTGTTGCTTCAGAAGGCCATGGACAATTCCTCCCGATTACTTGCCCCCAGTCCTATACTGCCTCTAATGACCTCATTGAGATTTAAAGCTAGAAGCAAAGAATAATTTCTCAAATAAAAATAATTACTTCGATGTGGTGTGTTATGGACCTTTTCCTTGTTGGATTTATCTTATTCAACGGCCAAACATGACAGCGAAGGGACCAGAGTGCTATTTCCACATGTGGAGAGCCACTAGTTCGGTGTTGTTTTAGGGCTAGTCGACGCAGAAATCATTAGAGAGGAAAATGGAGGGGGGGCCTGTTCAGGAAGGAATTCAGCCAAGGCCATTTCACGGATTCATCCCAGCACTCATGGAGTGATTTCGATTGATCATGCGATATCAAAATACGATGAATGCATGAATGGGATGGCTTGAGCATTACCGGGACTCTTGGTGACTGGTGTGATTCTGGTCAGGGGCACGGGTGTTAAAGTAAGTGGTGTTGTATGTCTTATGTCATCTTTCAACTGTATGAGCGAAAAGCATTTGCAAATACATCAGTACACGGAATAATCACACAAAACGGCTTAACTGGATGAATGGTTATCAGGAGGAATGCCATTAAAATTTAAAAAATAATTTACCTTCAAAAATATAAATTTGGAAAATAGGCGGACTGTAGTGAAGCTATTTAGTGCACACGAGAGGGGTATTAAATTTCAGTTGAGTGTATAGGATTTAATCTTGTTAACATTATGCGTGGTTTTTTTGTAAGAAGAAAATCTTCCTGCTGGCTCAGTTCAGATGCATGGAGGAAGTAACCGATCTGACAAACGTTTCAAGGAAGAGTTTATTTACCAGTGGCTCTGAGGAAGTGAAGAATATTTGTTCAGTAGAGTTAGCTCTAATAAGATTTGTGAATATGACAATCCGTACTCGAAATATGCCCATTTTGGAATTACGAGCATTTACAAATACGGTGACAGCCATTTCCCGAAAGTAATAGAAACAACTTCATGTAACATATTATTAAAGTTATTTGATTATAGTTAGAAGACCGGTGAAAATGTTGAAAAATAACATTGAACTAATATGTATTTAGTCATTAAAAATTTCTGAAAATTACTTCTAGTGGATTTTGACTTCAGCATACCCTCATTGCATCTTGTAATGTTCTTCTTGCACTATTTGATTACAAAATAAATAATCAATATTCCATAATAATGGAGCTAATTAAAAAAATATGGAAGTGCATGTTATTGAAAATTGACTTGCCTCCATCTGCTGATCTAAACATTTTAAGAGCTTCGGTGTCTTTGACCATTTAACCTGCCGACTATTGTGTCAGCCTTGGTTGAGATAATGTGGCACTCTATTGTAAAGTCAACACAAAACGAACACTACACTCATTCAAAAGCAACCATATGTGATGAAGACTAGAATCGGTGACCTTTATTATTATTATTATTATTACTCCGCTATTCACTAAAAGTTTGTGGCGGAGGGTATATTGCACCTATCCGAAAGGTTAATGGTTTGAAGGGATATACGGGATATGGCAGGAGGCATTTACAATGCAATGACAGTGTTCTAGCCCTACACTGCTAGCTCCAGCTTAAGTATCATGGTCGGGACTCTAAGCGAAGGAATTTGTGAATGTGTCTGCGGTCGTGGTTTGCTAATACGGAAGACAATTCCGTAGGCCCACCGAACAAGTAAATTATCAGACATTTCAGGCATGCGATTTTCCTCATCCTCGTTCAACTAACCTGTTTATATTGCTACCCTGGGGCTGTTGTCTCACACAGTTAACAGACGAAATAATTACACAGGAGTAGAACCATATATCCTCGAGGAACCAGTGTTTTCTGAAAATTTTAAATTTGTTTCCAGGTTGACTTCTCGACTTCGAGGTCATTGGAGATGGGAATATGGGTTTTTTGATGGAACTAGCCTGACGTTCGCTTGGAATGAGTTGGAAAAAAAGTAGAAAATCAAAAACTGTATGGCCAGAATGAGATTTGAACCCGCATCCTCCCGAATGCGAGGCCAGAACATTGTTGCTCGTCCACAACGCTAAGTTTTTTTAATTGACCGTAACATGTAGATATATAGGAAAAATAATTACAGACTGACTCGGCCATGAATCTTTTTTAATGTATCTATTTTTGCAGCCTGGTAGCAGACGCACAAATATTTGATCTGATGAAGATGTCATATCTTAATCAAATCGTTTCTCATGAACCCAGTGTCAACCATAATACACCCACTTTTATAACCACATATGTAACCTTTCAATTAGTTTTTCGAAGATAACATCATTTTCCTTCTACAAATGAAGCTTATTCCAGTTTGAAAAGCAATCATCCTTTTCCTTCAGAAGGCAGGCATAAGAATTTTAAAAGCTCCACTGCATATGGAATTAGCCAACGTCACTAACTGTAAGACTGACAGCGGTCTTTTTCCAATACCATTCTTGCTGAAAACAAAATTAAAGTGTTAACATTCCAAACCATTTAATTTTCTAGAAATAGTTTCTTTAAATTTCATGTTTTAGTTTACCATTAGAGTTCTTTTGTAAATGCTCTTTCTACTTACCCTTAGTCTTTGTGTGTATTTGTCACACACAGTTCTATAACGCTGCAGCGCTAGAAAGTGTAACTAAGTCCATTCAAACTCTCTTATTGGTTTTCCCTGCGTAATTTAGCGATTCTTTTCGGTATTTGGCATATAATTGTGTTTGCTAACGAATTGTCAACTGTTTATTCGAGGAAAAAATTTGCTCAATGATTATCAATATTACGCAAAAAATCATCTCTCTATAATCAACTGATTTGGTTATTTCAATAATTATTATAACTAAAATGGTGATATTCATGTTTATTTTTACAGTAGAACTCTGATCTTTGCCTCCAATCGTCTGCGAGTTTCTTGCTGTGCGGGCTCATTCTTTTAGTCTTGGGTAAAGTGCTGGGTAAGAGAGGTCTATTTTATCATGAATTTAGTGTACCACTTACCAATTATACTGTCCCATGCGGTATTTGTGTCTAGAATGAAGCATAATCGAAAGGCGAGGGGTCTCACGAATTCTGTCCCCGACTGTACTTCAATTTCTTCATTTAGCAACATGATCCATTCCTCATTTTTCTATTACAAGATATCAGCAATTGTATCAAACACATTAAGTTTTGCCTCTAGTTCATAGTTCATACTCAATGCAAATTTCACAAATGTATTACTCAGTTGCACACTAATGATCATTAGAACTCTGAAGTATTTTCTGTGGTGGTAGAATGCTGTAAATTGATACACTGATAAACTATAACAAAAGTCTAGAACTTGTAAATTTCTGTGAATCTACACCAAATGTGAAATCACATTCTAGCTTAATATCTTACATGCCTTAGATTTTCATTATAAATTGAGCTTAGTAAGGTGAACTAATCTGTTAAATTTTACTTTCATTCTCTCCTTACTTTGTTAGTCAGCGAAATACAAAAATTTTAAACTACTACATCAAAATAATTCCTGTATGCTTCTCGTAGAGCTAGAAACAGATAACTTGGCACACGTATATGGTTTCATCCCCAAATAATATAAAAAGTAAATAATTGCTGTATTTCCCTGTATTTATTCAATGCCATATCAAACATGAAATGATTTAGTGCATTGCTTTTGGTTTGATCAAATTTCTGTTACGCATAGAGATCAGCAAGCTTAATTACCAGAATAAATTTTCTATACTTTCTACACTTACTTTGGAAGCTAATCTCAGTTAATTTAAGATTGCAGTTAAATCCATGGAAAGCAGCATCACTCAGCCAAGATGCAAACCCATTGTTTACAAGGTTCATGTGCTTTGTTGGTATGAGGACACATATGTATTGATCAGACTAATTTCGAAACCTCCCCAAATTTTCAAATCAAACTGTTACATTTGGGTAACAACTCAAAATAACTTATAAAAATAAATCAAATCAAACAAAAATAATTATTATAAAAATAGGGCCAAGTCTTGAGGTAGTTTTGTGATAAAGGTTATGAGATCTTGTTCTGAACCCAGTTTATTCTCTGCAGTGTGTATTAACTATGATTTATATAACAGAATCATTTCACTCAGTGTTATGGAATGTTCATTTAAAATACATTAAAAAAATTGGTGATTTGCCATTATATATGATATACTTTAGAAAACTAAATTATAAAACTTCTACATGTATAAAAATGTAATATGACACAGCATACATATGAATTATATGTTCATACTGTAGTCATAACCTCTGGGCAATACAAATCATGTTATGGGAGCAACTTATTATTCCTAACAGAAAGAGGTGACAGCAAACTTTTAGCTCTGTAAATCTGGAGCTACTTGGCCAAGGGTGGATGATCCTGAGAGAAAAGCCATGATCCTCCAGAATAGGGTTTAATAAAGGGCAGGTTTCTGTTCTACATTTAAGATTGTGGAAAGTCTTGTTCAGATTTTAAAGTAACGTAAAGTTCTCCAACAGCAGCTTACTGTTTAATTACAAGGAAACACCTTACCTATCAGGAACAGGCTCAATTTCTGAATTTCTTGTTCAGTATCTTCCAGCATATTCTAAAAAAAAAAAAAAAAAAAAAAAAAAAAAAAAAAAAAGGAATTAATGAGAAATACATTACAATATATACATAAACTAGGGATATAACATAAGGGAAGGATAATCAAAAATATTCAGGCAGGAAGTTAACCACAGTAAAAATATTGAGAGTTCTTTTTAAAAAAGTTACTGATCCTTTTATCTGGTGACATCAAACAAACATAAATACAAGCAAACAACATCAAATATTCAAGTCTCAAACACACTGTCAAATAAAACTTTAATTAGGCTCAGAATATCATCTAATAATACTGGTCTAACAAAAGGAAAATAATAAAGGCTTCCAAAGAAAGCTCTTACTGATTGCTCACGTAGCCTTTCTGATTTATAATAGCAATGCAAAATTATCATATGTATTAGATGAATGAATTCTTTATCACAAATAATACAGGTTAATTTATTGTTAGTTGCTTCAAAACTTGCACAAAATGTGATTATATAGAACTAGGACAGAACTGTCATTATAGAATAAAGCAATTGGTAATAGCATTTATCAGAAATGAATATTACATTCATCTGAATTAATTTTGAGGAACAATGGAAAACCCAAATCTGGACAGGGCCTAGCATAGACAGACTGCCTGATCATTAGTGCTTGATCAGTATGCTCATACAATCTATTTGTAAAATTTATCTAGCAAATGCATCATAGCTTATCTGGATGAAAATTTACAAACATTGAGCATTTGCCCCCCCCCCCCCTCCCGAGCTTTAATGCTTATTGATAACCAATGGAACTGAGAAAGGAATTATGCACAGTGACTGGGAAAGATCCTCAGCCATGCATATCTGAAGGAATCAGCATGAGATAACCTGAGTAATTTTTAGAAAACCCTGAAAACTGTAATCTCCATGGCCTGGCCAAGATCAGACCATGATTCAAACACACATCCTACCACATAACAGGCCCAAGAGTTCCTTCATTCAGGCAAGGCAAGCATCATCAGAAGGAATAGGGTCCATTCTGGTGATTATAAAACTCCAGTCTGTAGCAGGAATCAAAAACAAAAACCACAATTTTAAAAAAGGGCAAACTACTACTAATCTGCTATTCAAAATAAATGTATGAATCATTAAAAAACTAGGTTTCACTTTAGAAAGGCAACTAGCATCACACTGAAACATACTTTTTTTTAAAAAGTATTTATACTTTAATAGCGGGACAATCTTACAGTGTTTCTATACAACAGCCAACACTGCAACCCCTTATGATGCACAAATTAGATGTCAAAGAATAAAACTAAGTGGTTGTTAATATGATTCCCTAAAATTACTATGGCACAGTTCCTTATGTTTTTATATTAAAGAAAAATGTATTGTGTCTACACAAATTAAATGCAACATGCTAGCACCTAGGCTCTTCACCACATTTATGAAACAAACTCACAAATAGACTTCACTGACAGGTTTCCTATTGGCCCTCATGAAGAATACTTCCATTAAATCAACAATAACAGTTAAATATATTCAATCAGATAATGAAGTACTTGAATTTTAATTTCTTTGTAACACACTTAGCATTTGTCTTGTCAAAGAGATGTTTCCATATTATATGATGAAGCATTAAACATGTCATAGAAGTGAAGGAACCTGTGGTTAAGAAAAGATATAGAAAAGACTGTACCTGCTAGAGGAAGTGGGGATACCAAACAAGGTTCTCCAGTGCAAGAACTATTGAAATTGTGACCTTGACTAAAATACAAGGAAGCAATGTTGAAGCACAGCATCAAATAGGGTTCTATAAAAGTGGAAATAGAGCTGTTCATGACCAGCACCTAACTAAATCTACCAAATTCTTACTGACGACTAACTATTTCAATAAGGGAAAAATGTTTTCAGAGATTAAATAAATTAATAAACAGTAGACAACAAAGAGTATTTTCAATTACAAATATTTAAGGCAAAAGCAGAGAAAGGCTTGGAATATTAAAAAAAAAATCTGGCAGGTATGTGCTACTACCAGTATATATATATATATATATATATGCCAGTTTTCCAGTGGCAGAGCTCAGGTGCCCATAGCAATTACTCTGGTATCCAACTACAAAGCAGTTACTGAGAACACTGCAAATCAACATACAAGTTTTAACAGAAATCATTCAAACATGATATCAGCCAAGTGTTCACTGTGCTGGACAGTTAGTTGTGTGTGAGGATAATGTCAACTACTTGGAAGATGCAGACGGAATGGGCTGGTATATAGCACAAATTATGCAATGCAAAGAGATTCCCCCTTTATCACTTCAATCAGTTACCAGCCTTTCAAGTTTTTAAATTAACGGGGTATGGATACCTCAGAATGTCAGAAACTGCGTTTATTTGCCTGCAACAAGTTAACTTCAGGGGAACAAGCTGAAGTAAAACTGTATGGTAAAATACTCAACATTAATATGAACGAATTAAAAAAAAAAACTGGTTTTAAAAGAGAGTAAGTAACTTTAGTTATTTTGGAAATAGCTTGGCCAGTGAACATTATTAAGAATATGCATTAGTAACAATGTGAGGCTAAAGGCAGACAATGATATTTTATAGAAAATTGCACAGGTTGATTAACAAGTATTTTACTAAGCAGCAGAGAATATTGCTGGCTCAATGGAATGGTTTTCAAGACCATTTTAACATTCATATCACTTGAAATCGGCAAAGAAAACTCTACTTGGGAGGAAAAACGCAACAAGAAAATCATATAGATGACGCTAACTCCTTTTTGTACCACACAATAAAAGTAAATATGGAGCTCTATATTTAACACATACAATGACAGTCAATGGCCTATCAAGAGTAAACTCAATCTTCAGTGTAATAGTGATATGCCCATGACGTCAAATTGGTGTAAACTCCAGCAAGTTAATAGTGAGATGTTATAATACAAACTCAGCAATTCACAACAGGGTATGTCATAAAATCGTTGTGTTTTCATTATGCATATGCAAGTACAATGTCCTGTTAAGAAGTACACAGCACTGTAAGGAGAAAATCAGTGATTTTACAAACACAAGAAGACAGTTGAAGTAATATTATCTATGAGCCATTCAGAGACTGATAAGAACACTTAGTTTGACCTCAGAACTGTTTATTCCTACCAGCTATTAATTAGCAAGACATTACTCATGTCTCAAAGCACCAACAACGACACTACGTGAGCTGACACAACTTGATGTAATCACCAATGAAGCTGCAAGTGGTGTGAAAAAACTTGTTCTCATCATGAAACAGAATCAATCATTAATCTTACACCCTTGGATTAAGATTATGTGTCAATTGCAGTAAGGAATAGCACATTACTTGTTACAGACCACCCACACAACGAAAAATAACTTTCTATATACATACTTACATACATTTTAACAGAAATATATGAGCACTGGCAATTAATTTTTTAACTTACCATCTTCAGTTATTACAAGCAGCTACTAAAGAGCAGAAATTTTACAGGACAACCACAGACTATGTTATTTGGAGCAAAATGCAAGTCACTGCTTTGAAACAAATGGCCTGCGATACCGCTGCCATATCGCCACTGACTAGCGTTGACGTGACGTCATAGTGACGTTATTGTGACGTATTCGCTGTCGAGTTACCAACATAATCATGTTACTAACGGGACTGGAGGGAAAGTAGGGTTTTCGGGCGGGGAGAAATCATAACAACAAAATTTTTTCGTATGGTATTAAAATTATATAATGGAATCGCCTTCTAGGATTAAAC
>JARYHS010014969.1:0-16347 GCA_031002005.1 Vandiemenella viatica
GGCGTGACGCTTCATCACTTACATACTGGTCTGAAGAGCGAATTGTAATAGACGCCAACATTCGAAAAGACATAAATTTGTTGGATATAAGTACGTATGCGGCTGTTTCTATGAATATCATAAAAAAACAGTGTGAAAATGTACAAAATCAAGAAATTTGGTCATATATAACAAAAATCGGTAAAAAATGTAAATTTCGTCCATGAATGAAGTCAATGGTTGACATAAAAATCACACCTGCGTGTATCACAATATCATATAATGTGTGTGGATTACAGAAATACGTGTTATATGGGGAAAAAAAGTGTAATGGCAGTCACCGGATAAAATAAATATTTTCTGATGAATAACGAAACTTGGTAGAGTTCTCCAGAGTCAACACACACGTCACGTAACCATCATGATAGACGTGTCAGTGGAAGTGCATCGGATGCTGCATTCACATGTGCATATGGAGTACTCTTTAAATTTCCTCCACAAAAGACGTAAATTGTATGAATTACATGTTTGCTCACTCTTTATTTTCATAACAATAACATGCAGAGTCTAAACACACATAACGTTACCAGCATTATAGACACGTCAGAGGAAGTGCACAGGGTGATAACTATATATACTAGCCTAGTGTTTGTACCAAACGAGGTGAAACAATGTATATGTGTGCAGAAACTGACTTAACGCAGTTACACGGAAGGCAGTCTGCGTTTAAAGACAATGGCTCTCGCTCTCTCTCACACATACACGCATAACGTTACCATCAATATAGACACGTCAGAGGAAGTGCACAGTCGGAACAAGATCGTGAAAACAGGTAAAACATCACCGCAATTATACCACTTCACTATACGAAAGATGTCATCGGTTTACATGGTTAGAAGGTGTCCATCATGCCATACGATGTGTATTGAGTGCATCCACCAAAATAGAAAAAAAAAAAGTGCGACATGATGCGGTGTTCCATCATAAATGAAACTCATTCTGTTCACGGCCCGATATGACATCGGACAACTTGAGTAGTACATCAGATATACCTGTCGAAAGTCACACTAAAGTACTGAAGTTGAACTAACCAGAGCATTCAGAAGATGAGAACATCACAAGTTTCATTAAACAACACGACCCTCCACAAGACCGCATGCAGAAGATGAGAACATCACAAGTTTCACTAAACAACACGACCCTCCACAAGACCGAAACATAATGGGCTCAATACCAGATGAAACATAAATTATGTTAGATATCAGTTAGTAAGTGCCACTTTCGATGAATTTCATTTAAAAAGTGCAAAATAGATAAAAATTCGGGAATACTGGTCAAATATAGCAAAATATTGGTTAAAAACTTATGGCACTTTCTGAGACAGAACTTATGCTAAAGTCTGGTTAATACAGAATGTTAAAGTGTTTGTTATAGTTGGTTAGAGTAAATTAAGGTTAGGTTATTTCAACTCACCATCTCATGGTGCCACTGATACATGGATATCCAAAAGTGTTTGCTGGGTGGCTTGGGCCCCACAGTAAGCTGCTGCTGTATAGAAAAATACAAACGCGTTGCATCCGGAAAACCGGCGCGCGAAATTTCGGTCTTCTTAGGCCGCGCAAAATACCGGTCTCTTAGGCCGCGGTGGGGCCCAAGCCGCCTCGTAGCAAACACTTTTGGATATCCATGTATCAGTGGCACCATGAGATGGTGAGTTGAAATAACCTAACCTTAATTTACTCTAACCAACTATAACAAACACTTTAACATTCTGTATTAACCAGACTTTAGCATAAGTTCTGTCTCAGAAAGTGCCATAAGTTTTTAACCAATATTTTGCTATATTTGACCAGTATTCCCGAATTTTTATCTATTTTTGCACTTTTTAAATGAAATTCATCGAAAGTGGCACTTACTAACTGATATCTAACATAATTTATGTTTCATCTGGTATTGAGCCCATTATGTTTCGGTCTTGTGGAGGGTCGTGTTGTTTAGTGAAACTTGTGATGTTCTCATCTTCTGCATGCGGTCTTGTGGAGGGTCGTGTTGTTTAATGAAACTTGTGATGTTCTCATCTTCATGCTCTGGTTAGTTCAACTTCAGTACTTTAGTGTGACTTTCGACAGGTATATCTGATGTACTACTCAAGTTGTCCGATGTCATATCGGGCCGTGAACAGAATGAGTTTCATTTATGATGGAACACCGCATCATGTCGCATTTTTTTTTCTATTTTGGTGGATGCACTCAATACACATCGTATGGCATGATGGACACCTTCTAACCATGTAAACCGATGACATCTTTCGTATAGTGAAGTGGTATAATTGCGGTGATGTTTTACCTGTTTTCACGATCTTGTTCCGACTGTGCACTTCCTCTGACGTGTCTATATTGATGGTAACGTTATGCGTGTATGTGTGAGAGAGAGAGCGAGAGCCATTGTCTTTAAACGCAGACTGCCTTCCGTGTAACTGCGTTAAGTCAGTTTCTGCACACATATACATTGTTTCACCTCGTTTGGTACAAACACTAGGCTAGTATATATAGTTATCACCCTGTGCACTTCCTCTGACGTGTCTATAATGCTGGTAACGTTATGTGTGTTTAGACTCTGCATGTTATTGTTATGAAAATAAAGAGTGAGCAAACATGTAATTCATACAATTTACGTCTTTTGTGGAGGAAATTTAAAGAGTACTCCATATGCACATGTGAATGCAGCATCCGATGCACTTCCACTGACACGTCTATCATGATGGTTACGTGACGTGTGTGTTGACTCTGGAGAACTCTACCAAGTTTCGTTATTCATCAGAAAATATTTATTACTGAAAAAAAAAAAAAAATACCACATTTTAGTTTATCCGGTGACTGCCATTACACTTTTTTCCCCCATATAACACGTATTTCTGTAATCCACACACATTATATGAACGATATTGTGATACACGCAGGTGTGATTTTTATGTCAACCATTGACTTCATTCATGGACGAAATTTACATTTTTTACCGATTTTTGTTATAT
Organism: Vandiemenella viatica; assembly: GCA_031002005.1. NCBI lineage: Eukaryota > Metazoa > Arthropoda > Insecta > Orthoptera > Morabidae > Vandiemenella > Vandiemenella viatica. The sequence goes on from JARYHS010014969.1 coordinate 3,011, forward strand.
ATGACCAAATTTCTTGATTTTGTACATTTTCACACTGTTTTTTTATGATATTCATAGAAACAGCCGCATACGTACTTATATCCAACAAATTTATGTCTTTTCGAATGTTGGCGTCTATTACAATTCGCTCTTCAGACCAGTATGTAAGTGATGAAGCGTCACGCCACTACAAGAACTCATAAAAATAACTCTGTAAAGGGTTTTATTAATGGAAAGTGGATAAAATAAAACAAATTGAATAACTTACTATGTGTATTTTATTCACACTGTTCACATCAATGTAGTATCCTGGGTTATAATTCTTAATTACTACATTGTTAATAGCAGGTAATACAAGTAAATTTTTATATGCAATAAGTTCATATTTTAGTAGATTATAGTCCAGTGACGAACTGGGGGCCAATTGAGTCACATAAACATCACGAATATGCATATCAACCAGTTTTTGCACTGTTGCCATATGATAGTCTCGTAGCACTTTACTAGATAAAATGTCCACAAATTCTGTGTAGTATCTTGCAACTAGGTATCCCCACCTCTTCTTGACGGTCAAGGCGCTGGACACTGCAGGCTGCGCGTCGATGAGGTTCTTCCAAGTTGAATCGCTGAAGAAGATGCCGCTGGTGGGGTCAACATTTGGGTAAAAACATACAGTTTTCGTCCTGGCAATCGTACGGAAGGAGACGGCGTTCTCACCAAGTGGAATGTTTGTCTGGGAGCTGCCTGTGTAGAACAAATCTGACACTACATCCAATACTTGAGTCAGCACGACCCATTCTTCATACGTTAGTATAACCTTGGTGCGGTATCCAACTTTTTCGAGCACTACTACTGGTTCAAATTCATGTTTGGACGATAAACCTATCGTCAAACGCTTAGAATCAGCAGCATTGAGCTGATACACAGACGAAAACAACAGTACCGGGCTGGCCATCTCTGTACACTGGCACTAGCAGTCCATTTGGGTAGTAATCAGGTCTAGTCCGTGGTGGTGGGGGTAAACGTGTTCAGTCCTGTCCTTAGGTAAGGCTGTTACGACTGAAAAACTCTGACGCCAGATCATACATACCAAGCGACATTACATTTTATTTGAAAGTACTAGAGAAGTAAGGATTTGTTGTCCTGAATTATGGAGAAGTGTTCTAGTGTTGTGTCAACGTGAGTTAACTGCTGACAAAGTGATTCCTACTGCGATTCATCGTCATTTCAAGGCTGTTTATACCGGCAATGCCGTTGATAGGTCTACTGTAAATCGAATGGCACTAAAATTTGGTGATTGCGAGAATGTAAAGGCCATAATTGTATGGACTGGTGGCAAGGACTGGGAAGGAATTCGGGCATGGTATTTTGAATGAATAACTCGACATTCATCTGGAGTTGGTGGTCGTGGTTTTCTTTTTTTTATGGTTCTACGCCTCGTCGACATCGAAGCCTTTAGAGGTGGGAAAGGACAGTGGACGAGGAACGGTGGGGAATTCGGCCATGGTAAATGAAGAAATCATCCCCGTCATTCGCCTCGAGTTAACGGTTGCTGGGGTTAAAATAGTATCATTTTACCCAAATACTGAGCCTAACAACCAACGGTGATTCATTTTGGAGGAACCTCACAGCGTGCAACTCGCAGTGACCGACGCCTTGGCCGTTGCCCACGTCGAAACGCAATACCATAGACTTGTTAGCCACAACATAGGCAGAGTGCGCGGCAAGTCGAAACTCTGTTACTTTTGAATGTCAATAACTTATCGAGGACTCTCGGTCAAAAATATAGCTAACGTTCAGACTGTTAGAAATTGTGTAAAATCTTTCGTAGTAATCTTGGGGGATACTACAGCACGAATACGTGGCCTGCAACCAGTGTACGATACTTATCGATCGTCACGGTGCCTTGCACTAGCCCCCCACGTGAATGTTCCCCCGCAGTACAGGTGACAAGAAACTGTTCCTGTAGAAACCGACCAGTTCGCACCCTTACTCCGGCATGATGAAGAAAGGTATCGGAATTCATCAGACCATGCAACGATCTGCGTCATTAGAGGGGGGATGTGACTGGAGACAAGGAACGGGGAGGTATTCGGCCATCGCCTTTTGAAGGAAACACCCCGGCATTCGCTTGGAATGATTTAGGTAAGCCATTAAAAAACCCAAATCTGGATGCCTGGACGGGGGTTCGATCCCGCGTCCTCCCGAATGCGAGGCCAGAGAGTTAACCGCTCACCCCACCACGCTCGGTATGAGTCGTAAGAATACGCACAAAACTTTGTCCAAAACACTCGCCGTCACAAACGTCTTTCGCCGAACTTATCGCAGTTAGTAAGTCTTGGTCACTCAATATCCGTACAGTATGCAATATGCCTCTGCCAAAGAAGCGGGATAAGTAGCAAGATTGTGTAGTTGATTAGAGTTACTGTATTAGTCTCTAACATTCAGCGTCCCAGCTAAAGATGTTTTGTCAAAGTTCACACTATTTCCCTGTGTCTCTGGTAGCAGCAATATCGGCGTAACCACTCATCTCAGAGGTTTGGAAATTTCATAATTATGGAAGCACCATGCAAAAAAAAAAAAAAATACTTCACAGAATAGATATTTTTCAGTATTGTCCACGAAAATTACCTAGCGTGGTGGGTGAGTGTTAACACTCTGACCATGCATTCAGGAGGACGCTGGTTCGAATTTCCGTCTGAGCATCCATATTCTGGTTTTCCATGGTTTCCCCAAATCACTCCAGGTGACCGTTCCCTGCATCAATCCTTTTCCCGCCTCTAATGATGTCGATGTTGACGAGGTGTAAAGCCATACTGGTACGCTAATAATTTATCCACTTACGATGGTGATCCCTTAGTTCGTGGCCTGACATTAATACACATGAGATTCGCATTCGGGAAGATGCGGTTTCGAATCCTTGTCCGGGCACCCACATTTGAATTTTCGCCTTGGTTTGTTCAAAAGGTCATTGTCGAATTTCTGCCAGTTACTTGCTCCCCGGTCCTTTCCCACTTCTAACGATTTTGACGTCAACGAAGTGAAGCCAGAAAAAAAAGGCTTTTTTACATAGCATTAATTTTTCGGGTGATATCCATACTAACCTGGTTGCTTACATATAAGTTACACACTTCAAACACGTTCTTTACCCACCTCCGTATCAAAAATTGGATCTGTCATACAACGTTGCAGCCAGCAACATTAGACATGTGAAATAAGGTAACGGAGCTCCGTTCGGTCTTTAGAGACGGGAAAGGATGGGGGGCAAGGATGGAGGGGCCAGGATTGGGAAGGAATTCTACCATGGTCTTTTGAAGGAAGCACTTGGCATTTGCCTGGAGTGATTTGGGAAACCATGGAAAACCCAAATGTTTCTACGTTAAACTGCAGGTGCCCTTAAGTAAGATAAGGATGGAGGAACTAGCCACCCTATCTCCAATATATCTCCTTCGGTAAGGTTTCAACCAGAAGCATAAAGTACTTCACTTTTAATTGTGCGCGCTAAGAGTGAGCGGCTGTTTAGAAAATTAAACTCTGCAAACAACGAAGTAGCGTTCACGCAGCGGAACCTTGAATACTTCACAGTAAGCTATGTCTGGTTACATGCCTATGAGTATCCACCACCGATACGGAATTTCGAACCGGGAGCCTGCCATTCATATCTTGCCTGTGTTCTTGACGAGTTTTGTCTTTGGCATTTGCCTGGAGTTATTTGGGAAACCATGGAAAACCCAAATCTGGATGCCCGGACGGGGATTCGAACCGCCGTCCTCCCGAATGCGAGGCGAGAACGCTAACCGTTACACCACCACTCTCGGTAGAAACGTTCCTCGCCTCTAATGACGACGATGTGTAACGCCATACTGGCACGCTCTGACCATGCATCTAGGAGGGCTCTGGTTCTTATCCCCGTCCAATGTGAAACGCCATACTGGCACGCTATGACCGCGCATTTAACGCGATGTGTGTGTGTGTGTGTGTTTGTGTGTGTGTGTGTGTGTGTGTGTGTGTGTGTGTGTGTGTGTGTGTGTTTGTGTGTGTGTGTGTGTGTGTGTGTGTGTGTGTGTGTATAGACAGCGTGGCCAAGCCCGCCCCCCACCGCCCCGTATTTTTTTTTTGAATATTAAAACGTCCAGCAGTAAAGCCACATACGCTATCGAAACCTCACCCCCCAGCAATACAAAGCGTGACTCAGAGCCCCAAATTTAAGATCAACTATCAGAAGTACAAGATTTTTTTAAAAAAATTATAGTTTAATTGGAAAGGTTATTTTCACAGAATTATCACGATATAAACATTTTTTTTCTCGCTTTATGCCAAGAGTAGAAATTAAAAGCTTAATATTACGCGAAATGAAGTTGAGTTATAGGCTGAGCAGCTGGCGCGTTCGAGTGGGCGATGACAAAAGGAAGCATTGTGTGAGACTCGACCCTCCTTGGGGGCACCAGCCTCTGGCTCAGCGAACGAAATTTATCAGCTATCGGAAATAGCAGTTTTTTAAAAAGTATTTTTAGGTAATTAGAAAGCTCAGTTTTTTACAATCAACGCTATATAAATTTTATCATCGTACTTAGTGTGATTGGGGTAGAAATGACGTGCTTAATATTACGTTAAATGAGCTTTCAGAAATGTGTTTCGTCGTATGTTTAAAGACATTAATTCCTAACTTAAGAAAGAAACCTCATTGCTTTAAATCGCATTTTATTAAGCGCTCAATATAGAGTATATTGCTTATTCCCGTCCATTGAATGCCGTCAAACAACGATCGCTGGTTCGAATCACCGTCTGAGCATCCATATTCTCGTTTTCTTCAAATCACTCCAAGCGAATATGGCCTGGCAAATGAGCAATAAAATCGACAGCTGGTACTGGGGTGGTGAAGCTGAGGTTGGCTCTGGTTCGAACCCCCGTCTGAGCATCCATTGGTTCGAATCCCCGTCTGAGCATCCATATTCTCGTTTTCCTGAAATCACTCCAGGCGAATATGGCCTGGCAAAAGAGCAATAAAATCGACAGCTGTTACTGGGGTGGTGAAGCTGGGGTTACCTCTGGTTCGAACCCCCGTCTGAGCATCCATTGGTTCGAATCCCCGTCTGAGCATCCATATTCTCGTTTTCCTGAAATCACTCCAGGCGAATATGGCCTGGCAAAAGAGCAATAAAATCGACAGCTGTTACTGGAATGGTGAAGCTGAGGTTGGCTCTGGTTCGAACCCCCGTCTGAGCATCCATATTCTCGTTTTCCTCAAATCACTCAGGGCGAATATGGCCTGGCATAAGAGCAATAAAATCGACAGCTGTTACTGGGGTGGTGAAGCTGGGGTTACCTCTGGTTCGAACCCCCGTCTGAGCATCCATATTCTCGTTTTCCTCAAATCACTCCAGGCGAATATGGCCTGGCAAAAGAGCAATAAAATCGATAGCTGGTACTAGGGTGGTGAAGCTGGGGTTAGCTCTGGTTCGAACCCCCGTCTGAGCATCCATTGGTTCGAATCCCCGTCTGAGCATCCATATTCTCGTTTTTCCCCAAATCACTCCAGGTGAATATGGGCTGGCAAAAGAGCAATAGAATCGACAGCTGGTACTAGGGTGGTGAAGCTGAGGTTGGCTCTGGTTCGAACCCCCGTCTGAGCATCCAGGCGAATATGGCCTTGCAAATGAGCAATAGAATCGACAGCTGGTATTAGGGTGGTGAAGCTGAGGTTGGCTCTGGTTCGAACCCCCGTCTGAGCATCCATGCAATAAAATCGACAGCACGTGGCCAACCCGACGGCGAACCACGTGGCGGCGCCCGCCCCCACCGCCGCTGCATGTACCTGTTATTTGCCTCGGCACGCACTGGCAAATACCTCCGCGAATTCCTCGTTCGAAAAAGGAGCGGCATGTCGACATCTGTCCGAAAGTCCAAGTGGTCTGGCAACGGCTGCGTCACACCTGGTGCGGCTAGAGGGGTGCGTGGTCAAGGACAATAGGGGTGTAACTGAGGTTAGTCAAGTGGTTAGTCAAGTGGCCCTCATGTCAAGTGGTTAGTCAAGTGGCCCTCGAGTCAAGTGGTTAGTCAAGTGGCCATAATTGACAGGTGAGGGGCACACCTGGGTCGCTCAAGTGTCCCTCAAGTGGTTAGTCAAGTGGCCATGATTGACAGGGGGGGGGGAACATAGAGGTGAAACTGGGGTTAGTCAAGTGGCCCTCAAGTCAAGTGGTTAGTCAAGTGGGAGGGGGAGGGGAGAGAACAATAGAATGATACAATGTATCCAATTGGAACAATAGAAGGGGGCGTGGCTAACATTAGTTCCGAATTCGCCTGTTGCCCCAAATACACACTACTCTGATAGAGTGTTACGTTTAACTATTGTTTTAAGTAATAGAATCATGTTAAGTATTTCAGTAGAGAAAACCTATGTGTAGCTATATTTATTTATTTATTTATTTATTGACATTCGGTTATGTAACCATACAGCCATCACAGCTATAAAAAGTGGATTTTAAATAAAATTTGTGCACGTGGTGGTAGAGAATATTTGGGGAGTAAATGGATCATTCCTTCGTAATTTTTAACTAACATGAAATATCCAGGAGCATGTTTCTTGCATGTGTGGCTTTAGCGACCACAGATCTCCGAGCTAGATAGATCGTTTTTTAATGGCCTTGCGATCAATCACTATAATCGTCGACTATCGACTAACCTTAGTCATTTCTGTTTTCGCGTTTTGATTAGCTAATTTAGAATAGTCTGAATTCCGCATATTATCGTGTGTGAACTTTTAAATTACAGCTGTTAGTTAATTGTACATTTGTTAAACAATGCCATTCATTCAAAATGCAGTAATAATTTCATTGAATAATTGCTATAATTATTTTCGTCAGCTCTTCGAGGCATATCAGTGTTCGTAATTTGTTTCGTGCTATGGGTAGATTTGAATTGTTAAATAGGAAGTTGTACGAAGTATTATTGCCGAAGTAAAAACCGCCAACATAGGTCGTCATACGGCGAAACTTTCGGTAGAATTGTATAGAAGAAATTTCGCTAAATTGGAAATTTTTCCTTTTAGAACTAAATTGTGAACTATTAGAGTTGCAAGATCAAAATGAGTTTTAGTCGAGTTTTCATAGTCTACAAGAGGTTCAGTTCAAATTTAAATGTTAGCTATCTTTGTAACATAATTTTTTGCTTAAACTTTATGTTTTGGAGTATGAAATTGCTATTCGTTGAGCTCGGAAAACAAAGATGCTCTGTTGTATTATTAAATTATATAAATTGCTTGTCTAGTTGAGCTTTCGCGTTTGGCGGAAAATCAGTGGCCGAAGATCTATTATTCAGTTGGAGTAAAATAGTTTTTCAAGATAGATAAATGGTCTTGAGCTAATAACTTTGGTAAACTTAAGCAGAATTTTGTGGCAGCAGTTCTCATTTTTTTGGTGTTAAATTAAAAGTACTCTTTCTATGTTCCGTTGTACTGTAATTAAAATAATAGTCTTACAACATTTTGAAATAACTTTTTCTAATGATTAGCATTTTAATCTGTATGCGCGTGCGTAATTGGTAATAGGTCTAAAATGTGTATGAATTATATCATAATGTTTCGTGTTTAAGTGTAATGGAAAGTGTTTAACTTGAGTTGAAGTTTCGCGGAAACGCTGTACAATATCATTGGCAATGAGTAGTGTCTGATCAATTACATTAACTGACACGAGGAAGCATAAAATTTTTAAGTTTCGTATACGTAAATTAGCAACCTTGACGTGAGTCTTGAAAATTGAACGGAAGCAGTTCAAGTAATATGTTATAAGTAATAATGAACTTTCAGATCTAATACAGTAATGTAATTATGTAATAAGAATAATTTGCAATTAAAACCATTTAGCGTTTGAAAGAATACATAAAAGTGAGGCCAAGTTTATCTGTAAAGAATAGTGGCTATGTAAACGTGGCAGATATTTATCTAAATGTGGCTTTTAAAATCTGAAGGGCAGATTGTTCGTGGAATTTCTGACGGTTTGAGCATCCATACGTGGTGTATTAACGGTTACTGAGTGACATCACGCGAGTGAATCCTTCGTGATCGTTTAAAGGGCCTCACACGGATTCATGTGATTATTTGGGAAGTGCACACCCAAAATAATTACTGCAAGATGGATCCAAACTGCCTAATAAATACACTAGTATGTGAAATTGGAATTGTGCGTTCGGCTATACGTCCCATTTAAGGTCAAGCCTAGTCACAGAGGAATAGTGTACTACGCTGAAAGAATCGGAATTTTACGTGATAGTCTGGTAGCCCAATATATTTAAAAATGATAAATACAGTAGCAACGATACAGCGGTATACACTTCATCGTTTAGGCGATGACGGTGGCGAAGAATTTTGTATCAATGAAATTAAATGTTGTTGAGTGAAGCATGCATGCATAAGGTAACTAATGATATGGTAAAGAAGGGAACTAATGAAGAATATTTGTTGTTTAATATTGTGAGTGATGGGTATACATGATATTGAACTGGTGCTAGTATCATGAAAACTAAGTGAGATATGGGTCCCGTAAAGCTGCAGTAGGGGGAATAAAGTAAAATAGTGAATTAAATGTTATTGACAACGTGCTTTGTAAGAGTGGTTGAGCGTCTCAGGAACTCACTCAGCATAGTTTACAATGGAGGCTAATGGTCGCGGAAGCGATACAGTATGCCTAAGGCTACTAGAATAATTTTTTGTTTTGGTCAGATGGGCGTAGTAGGAGCGAGGTGTCTAAGATTGTCCAGGCGGAAACGCTTACACCAAACTCGGGAGACGAGTGCTTAGATGAGTGGGGACGCCTACTTTTCAGAACAAGCTACTACGTCATAATCCCCTAGCTACTTCCATGCTCAACATAAAAAAAAAAAAAATTAAAAAAAAAAGTTTCAAAATGAGTTAGACATATAATCCTCCATGTCGAAAAACGTTGTGTAAAATGCGTAAAGGGCGGAAATGGGAAATCAGGACTAATCATCCAGATGATTTAGTACCATACGATCTAATTCCGCGAGCCAAAGCACCAGATAAGCGGTTAAACGTGAAAGTGTGAGCACGCCACATAGATGAAGTAGAATGATGAGTCAGATAGTGTTAACAGAAAACAGAATGTGAGCCACGGTAAAGAATACATAACTGATCAAGCACGATAGTAAACATAAGCCACCGAGTAGTGAATTTGTAAGAACTAACGAAATGAAGTCGGAAGTAAGATTGTAACGTACAACATGCTATCAATTACACGATCTCTCGAGGATACAAGTTCTGGCAATTCTGGAAGAAATAACTGTAAACATTTTACATCTTTTTAGAAATGTTTAACAAATATCTTTTATACCTTTCGTATTGAACGAGTATACGCATTTCCGTCTTCACCACTACATTACTTTTAAATTGAATTTTGGCGATTAAATTCTATTGATTCTAAAGGAGTTAATATCAACCTTAGGTTTGAAAGATGAAGTGTACGATGTCATGTGAAGACAGGTTTGTCTTAGTACACTGTAGGTGAGAGGTGATGATCGGTAATAGGTCAGTCAACAATGGAAATACGGCTGTTCCTATGAAGTGACGGGTCCTATAGTAGGTTGCCCTAGGGAAAGTAAAATAAACCCGTGGATAGAATTGAGAGGTAGGACAGTGTTACAACAAACAATCTCTTTAGCTGACATAGTATCATAGCCGAAATTACTAGAAAAAGTGTAGTTAAGTCTTAAAGAATATTTTTCTTCCGGAAAAAAAATTCACAGTTTAATTTAATTTTTCTCTTCTTGCATCAGCTATCTTAATTAATTAGGGATCGAGATATTAAAGTAAATCACCAAGACTGTAACTAAAACTGTTTTGATAATTCGTATTCATTAAACTTTTATGAGTACGGTGACCTACAAGGAAAAGTGTCAGTCAGTAAATGCGAGTGGCGGGAGAAACCGCACGTAAGCAAATAGTACTCCAGCGAGGAATGTAAACAAGCGCGAAATGTAAAGCTCAGTACACTGTAACAGCTGATGACCTGGAGATATAAGCCAGCGCAATAGGAAAAAAAACAGAAGCTATAGGGAAGCGAAGATTTAATGTAAGGATGTAATGATAATACGGGGACGAAAGAAGACCACTATGTTGGAATGACTAGCTAGCAAGGGACCAAACAGATAGAATAACAAAAAAAAAACAATAATAATAAAAAAACAAAAAAAAAACAAAAAAATAGGAAACTTAGAGGAAAATACTGTTATGTTACTAGGTAGAAAACAAATCAGCTCTCATGTGTGATTTTATTTCTGTAGTTCATTTCATTATTTTTGTAAATCTAACAATCTTTTTTACTTTAGCTATACCATTTCATTTCAGTAACTTGCCAATTGCAGAGCTAGTAATTTATGAAAACTTGGAAGTAATTTTAAAATTGAAACAAAGTATTCTTGGACGTGACCTTCACGTGGTGTCAGACAATCCTGATTGAATTAATTGGTTAGCTTGCAAGAAGTCAAGATGGTATCCGGAAGAAGATAAGAAGAGGAGATAAACGCTGAGGTCAGTCACATTAAAGCCACATTCCCAATTAATGGTCAAAACGCCCAACGCAGTCACCTAACCACAAGGCCAGCCCGTTACAACGGCAACAAGGCGCAAAGCCATAAGTAAAAAAAAAAAAATCATTGTTTTTCGTTGTAGTAACTGTATTGAGATTGAAGAAAATGGTGTAATTTATAACATAGGATCGAATTTCAAATGTATCCTTCATTTAATATTTAATTGCAGTGGAGCACACGTTCCGGCAGTAATTTCCCTACAAACCCATTCATCCCGTTTCATGTACCTGCCTACTTTTCTTCCTTACAAATTTGAAATTTAAATTGTTTCAACGATTTTAGTAAATTATTCATCACTTCCCTTGGTAATTTAGAGTAGGAAATGCAATATCGAAAGAAGTGAAAGTGAAAATGGGAAGCCACAAGTTAGAGTATTAGGACCATTGTTATTCATTATTTCAATGGACGATTGTGTTGTTACTATCAGACCTAGTTTTTTTCTGACGTGAAAAAAAAACATGAAAAAAAACTGTGAAAAAAAAACATTTATTTTTTCTGGGACATGTTTTTTTTCATAACTACTAAATTTCACATTTTTAAGGCATTTATCGTTTAATACGACTGTTTTAGAGTTTATACTAAGTACTTATCTTACTTTTAAATCTAATATATTTTTCTGGTTCAGTAGGAAAAAAAATTACAAAAATATTGGTAACATTGACTGATGTTTTCTTTTAGGAATGGGGACTTCCCGAAAAGGCTAGGTTGAGTGAGAAGGAATCGCCGTTCCCCATTGTTTGGATTGATACTCGCTATTTGAACTAGTGCTGCCAGGCCTTACAAATTTATCTGTAGACCTACCAATCTTTTCAAGAAATTAGGAAATTTAACTATGGTTTTTTACCTCTTTTTATTACTTGTTGTGCTTTCCTTATATTCGTATACTTGTTAAACTCGCAGCTTATAGTGATACTGAGTCATTGTCAGTAATTATGAATAATTTCCTTGCAACCATTGACGTAAACCAACGATTGAAAACAAATAAAGCTCCTATTTTGTATGATAATAGATTTAAATTCAAACTTAAAAGACCGTAATACAGAACTAACGGCGCAGTCTTCATTCACATTGTGTACTTTGCACACAATTTAAAATTGCAATCTCAAAAGCTTTTGCATGCAATACAACCAGTAAAAGAAAATGTAACTATTTCTGAAGTTATGGATCTAGAGGGGACAGAAGAAGAAACAGAAAATTCCAACTCCGACCGAACTAGTGTTGGTAGTACTGATACTAGTGAATGTGGTATCGACATAGAGGATGAATAAAAAATTATGTTACCTATATAGACATAGCTACTTATGAATCATTATGTGATTATATGATTTAGTAAGGTTTAAAACACACATGTAAAGTGTAAGTTCCATAAAAAAAACTATAATTTATCAAATATATTGTTTTCTGAAAAAAACCAAATTTAGAAAAAAAAACAAGGGTGCTAGGTTTTCTTTTATGTTTTTTTTTTTCACAAATCTGAAAAAACTTTTTTTTTTTTCAGTTTGCAACACTAAAAGGATCAAAACGCTAGAGTGTAAACAGCTGCAGGGTGATCTGAACAGGATATCTAGTTGGGTTGGTAAACATGAGATGAAGAAAACTGCAAAGCAGGATCAGCTTATTAGATACACAGATAAAACACTAAAGGTTGATTATTATTATAAGGTGAGGAATGAATTGCTTGCTGACTACTTGAAATAAAAATATCTTGGCATTACTTTTGATAACAAGCTTAGCTGGGTTTGAAACATTGAACAGATAGTAGGAAAAGGTTTCAAAATTCTGCACTTTTTTGGGGAGAGTGATGAGGGTATGTACGAGAGAAGTAAAGCAACTGGCTTACGAAACGTTAGTGAGACCATTTCTTGCATATGGTGGTGTACTTTGGGTATCAAATGTACGAATTGGCGGGGGTGAAAGGAAAGGCTTTTTCCCTGGAAATTACTGCAGAACGCAATTACTAACCGATACAATAAAAGATCTAAAATTGGATTCATTGAAGGAGGCGAGGATAGTTAACAAAGTCATGGGAGTGTACAAGGCGCATATTGGTGATGAGCCATGGAAAGATATCGGAGAAAGAATTAAAATTAATGCATGGAAGGGAAAATATGACCATGACCTGAAGGTGGCACTTGATTTGAAGCTGATGGGTGTGGGAAGATTTTCTTTCGTAAGTAAGGGGGTCAGGGATTGGAATAAGTTACCAAGAGAAATGGTGAATAATTTACCGAAATCGTTGAAAGAATTTAAAGTTGGAATTTATAGAGGGCAAAAGTAGGCTTGTGCAAGAAATGGAAAAATGAGTGAGTAGGGAAATAACAACCGGGGCGTACACTTCAGAGCAATTAAATCAAATTACATTTAATCCCTGCAGATCTTTTATTTGATACCGATGATGTAGTTTCCACAGGAAACCACCACATTCTAGTAATTGTCTGATCTATGTTCCTCTCCTTCATTTTGCTGGTGCTTCCTTGAACACGTTCTCATGTTCACTATACAAACATAACATATATTTAACTTTGCTTTAAAAAAAAAAAAAAAAAAAAAACCTTTAAACTCAATAAAAGTACCATTGTTTTAGGTGTAGCTGAAACACGAAACATTTTGCACAAATTAAGTAATAGAGCCTTTCTTTTCAACAGATTATTCAAAGAAGACAAACCTGCAACAGTGCGAGGGCAGTTAAGGACGAGATCCGCCCAGCCCTCCGTCTGGGTGACCTTCTGGATGTTCGTTTTGATGAACCGCATCAG
>JARYHS010014970.1:0-78908 GCA_031002005.1 Vandiemenella viatica
GCTGCTCAGAGACAACCAGCCAAATATCAATGTTGATGAAGTTTTTTCTTGTTTTTGTACGTTATTAGACGAGGGATTATTTTTGTTTCGTGAAATCATTTTCATAGCAAAGAGTTTGAATCAAAGAATTCTTCGTTTTACGTTGGTGACATGAAGATGAATCAGTAGTTAGCTTAAGGTATTATTTCAGTTGTCTCCTTTCTATTTAATAATTACTGACCTTAGAGCCGCAATAACACAGCGCGGGACCTATAGCAAATGCGAACAAGAGGCCATTGGTTTGCTTTAGGTATTAATGTTATGGTAAAATATAAAACAACACATTCAGAGAACTACCTTTCGTGACTTAAGGAGGCCAATTTAGAGCCAAACCAATATTTCTAAGTAAATTATTTTCTATATTGATTAAAGTCATTTAACTGCATAGGAGCGAGGCCCACCTATAGAAGACGCAGGGCCCGTAGAATATGCTGAGCTTTTAGAACATGGCTTATCCGGTACTGACTGGCCTGTTTCAGCTGTCGGTTACTGTAAGGAATTAGACGCTAGCGAACATTTATTCTTGCAACTTCGTTGCCTGTTGTGTTAAATTTAAAATTGAAATGAACATCGTCCGCAGAATAATTGAAGAACTTATTTAGAATAGATATTATAAAATGAAATCCGCCAGCTTTCCTCTTGCATGATATTTTTTATCTGGTAATTCATTAATTGTAATATCACCACCAAACTATTTTTCATGACTTACCAACAACAGACTATTTTTTTTTTTTTTTTTTTGCTAGTTCTGTGGCTTTTAAATTGATCTCATCTGGAAATAATCAGACAGGATAAAAAAATGAAGGTTTCAGACAAGTGGGGATTGTGTTAATCATGTATGTCAATGTAGTACTGTAAGATAACATAAAAATATTGCACTTGTGAATAATCGTTACTAGCAACAGTACGACATAGGATTTTAGCATAGATAATGCAGTTCAAACTATTCATTGAAGCATTCACAGATTTCGTTTAATTTTTGTTATCTTTTTGCAGAGTTAGTACCATTGAACTTTTTCACAAGTATAGTTTTCTTTTGTGTCACTCCTTTTGGACAAAGATACTATAGTAATTCCACAAGAGAGCCAAGTACTGTGAAAATACTTCCAGTGGTATCGCGATGTCCAGCAATCACAAATACTACTGGCTTGCGATCATCCGAAACGATACACTTTTCGCTTAAATACTGCAGTTTTTCATGATATATACTTCTTTTTTACTTAATTTTAAGATCAAACCTATAAATATATATATATACAGGGTGTTTCAAAAAGGACTTTACAACTTTGATAATTCATATAAATTTTATGAAACAAGGTACAGAGCTGGTTTTGGTGTTATTTTAAAGGGAAGCAAGTTTTTTTACCTTAAACTAAAGATGTTCTACGTGGCTCCCGTTGGTTTTTCTGCAGACATCTCATCGGTAGTCGATTTCTTCCCAGACTCGCACTAGCATTTCAGGTGTAACTTGCTCAGCAGCAGCGTAAATTCTTGCTCGAAGTTCAGGCAGAGTGGCCAGCAAAGGAGGTACGTACACCATATCTTTTATGAATCCCCAGAAGAAAAAATCTAGCGGTGTCAGGTCTGGGGAACGAGGGGGGCCATGCAATTGGCGCATCACGGCCTCCATTGACCTGGAAAGCGGTCATTGAGAAAATCCCGGACGTCAGTCAGATAGTGTGGTGGTGCGCCATCTTGCATAAAGAAAACATTTCGTTCTCGGTCATTCCTCATCGATCTGTGGTATCAAAAATTGTTGCAACATATCAAGGTACACTATCCCGTTGATGGTTCTCTCTTGGAGAAAAAAGGGGCCGTACATTTTCCTCTTGCTCAACGCACAAAAAAAGTTCACTTTAGGGCTATCACAAACATGTTGCAATGTTTCATGTGGATTTTCACTGCCCCAAATCCTACAGTTATGTGTGTTAACCTTGCCACTTAAGTGAAAAGTTGACTCATCAGAAAAAATTATGTTGTCCAAGAAATGTTCATCATCATCTACTCGATTTAACATATCCACACAGAAGTTCCTACGTGCAATCTTATCAGTGTCTTTAATTGCTTGTAAAAGCGAATATCGGTATGGTTTCAAATGCAAACGTTTTCTCAACACACGCCAAACCGTCGTATGTGGGACTTGCAGCTCACGAGATGCATGCCGGATCGATTTCGTAGGACTGTTGACAAAACTTTTTCTCACTTGCTCAACGACCTCGTCAGATGTGCTTGGACGACCTGAAGATTTTTTATGTTTTACTGAACACCCTGTTTCTACAAAACATTTATGCCACTCATAAATTGTAGGCCTACTAGGAGGATCTTTAGAGTACTTGGTACGATA
This sequence comes from Vandiemenella viatica, assembly GCA_031002005.1. NCBI lineage: Eukaryota > Metazoa > Arthropoda > Insecta > Orthoptera > Morabidae > Vandiemenella > Vandiemenella viatica. The sequence continues at coordinate 2,384 of JARYHS010014970.1, forward strand.
ATTACGCTGAACTTTTGTCGCAGACTTCGATTCTTCAAACCAAAACACACAGCTAGCACGCTCAGGTCCAGTGAAGGCAGCCATCTTTAACGTAATTGCTGCTAGCGCTGGTGCGGCGCGATTAGGCACCAGCGGACTACACGATTCAAAACGTGAAGTGTTTTCCTTTAAAACAACACCAAAACCAGCTCTGTACCTTGTTTCATAAAATTTATATGAAATTTCAAAGTTGTAAAGTCCTTTTTGAAACACCCTGTATATAAATATATATCTCTGATACACTTTATATTATCATGTTATTAGCAAATGGTACATGCGGATTACTAAACATTAGCAAAAAAGAGAATGAAAGTATTAATTTAGCTATCTTAAATGTCAAATATAATACACCTTCTTTAAGTGGGTAGTTGCATAGAAGTTATTAAACAAGAAGTACTTTTATTATCTACGGCATAGGAATATAATATTACGAAAATTTTCTAGCTATTTTACACCATGGAGGAAGGAATATGTGGAGACAAATTAATGCCAAATCGGTGAAATCAGATATAAAAACTCGTCTCCTACTGCACATGCGCGGCGGCCACTGGCGGCCATAGGAATCACCCCAAAACAATGTGCTGTTTGCATTGTGTATGCTGCTGTGAACATTTCATTTTCTAATATTTCAAAGTTTTTTTTTATAATGACAAGTTGTGTTACATACGGTTGCACAAACAGACAAGATAGGAAACAACCTGGAATAACATTTCGTAACTAGATCACATTGTAATTATTGTTCTTGAAGTGTTTGATAGATAACTGCAAGATTAGAGCCTATCGCTATAAATTTATTCATTGCTCTCAATAGGATGATATCGTTCTCAAATGTTTGTTGATGTAGTGTAGACAATCATCATATGTTACTACTTTGCACATAAAAGGCTAGCCTTATTGTAAACAAGTATTGAAAGTCTAATTTAAGAAGGGTCAAGTGTATATCGCGATACAGTGAATATGCATACTTTAGTCCAGTTTCAGTTTCCACTGAAAGTGTATGATGAAATTAGTTGTGATAATTTGTGCTGTGTGAACTACTAAACTTGTTGAAGCAAACGTTGTTGTTACCCGAAATGTAGTTCGCGATGCATTTCATGTGTTTAGATCTGACCACATAGTTTGATTTTGTAGCGGCAATATTAATGGAAGTGTGAGTAGGTTGGAATGCGGCGTGTAACAGAAGGGTACAAACAATTTATTTATTATTAGTTGTTACTAATTTCATGAGCACTATGTTAGTGACACTATGTGTATTGCCATGTAAACTACTCCCATCTAAGCTTCTGACTTTTGATAAATCAACTGATGTTGCTAGTTACATAGGCCACTAACAGCACAATATCTTCTGAATAAGCTCAGAAGCTGTGAGGTCTTTGGAAGGGTTCATATTTTTTTTTTTTTTAAGTTCTATTCGTTAACTTAACCTAACCTAACCACCCCAATTTGGAGACAGCATATCTCGAGAACTAATCGAGATATCAAAAATATATATTCTTCACTTTCGAGTTATGTTGTCGTGTTTTATAAGAATCTATCATCAAATTTGACCCTAGGGAAATTTTTCTTCTGAATTTCAATCCGAACCTCCTCTCTCTTGAGACAGTATATCTCAAGAACTAAGCACGACATCAAAAAAATTTATTCTTCATTTTTTATCTGTCTCGTCGAGTTACATAATAATTCATCATCAAATTGCGGTGCCACGGTTCTCTTATGATTCCGTTGAGGTTTTTGTGCCTTTTCCCCGTGTGTGTACGGCCAAGCAATATGGCTGCCTCCCCACCCCACTTCTCTCTACCCGGTTTCACTCCAGCGCGTGGTGAAGGTTCCTTGCGTCGTTTCCATATACTCCTTCCTCCATGTTTTACATCCGCTGCTGCAAATGCTATCGTTGGCGGCAAAGATTCGTTTAGAAATGGCGCTGACTGTTCTGCCAACACTGTTGCATACGGCATCTTTCGTTTTGCCTTATGTCTAAGGTACATTTCTTTTTAGGTTTAATATGCACTTTTTACCGAAAGGTTATGTCCTCAGTAAAGTATGTTTCAAATTTCTGTCCAAAGGGATAGTTGATTCTCTGTAGGCAATTATTCGTCCGTTATCTTCCGTTATTCGTCCGTTATGTTTCAAGTAGCTTCAATTTCTTATGTTTCATATATGATATTGCCTTAAAGCAAAATTCTAACAAAAAAAACCTTTCCGATATCACTATGAAACCGAATTTATTGTAATAACTAAAAGAATAGAAAGTTCTTATGTTTACCCTTTGTGCTTCTCCACGTTGATATTTGGAACTAAAGAAAAAAGGTAAAAGATACGAGGGCGCGAAGCAGCGGACAAACATGGAGCAAAGAAAAGAGAGGAGACCACATAATGGACCTTCTCCATACAACGACGTGACGCCGAGTGGAGAGCGGTGGGGTGGGGAGGTCGCCATATTGGTAGGGTCAAGAAACACAAGGAACGGAAGAATTTATTCGTTTTTAATCATCGCATTACTAAAAATGAAGTCTTATGGGGTCACATTTATAAATACCCTAATTGATATAACCTATAAACATTAGAATCCAAGGAAAAGAAGCTGCAAAATTATTTTTAATAGGAATTTTGTATGCCGAAACAGAACTTTTCTTCTCCCTACAGTCTCAAAATTAATACAACAAGACCTAAGCTTAATATAGCCAATTCAAATAGATTGTATAGCTGTTCAAATAGATTATATTACCACATTCCATTTCAGTAATTTTAATCCTTTCAAAATCTTTGATGAGAGAGAGATTACAAAATCAAGAAAAATAGGTCTAGACCTATTTACAAGCAGAAGCAAGTCCTATAAACCTTCAAAAGAATTCACGGCTTACTCAGAAGATATTGCACTAGTATTCGATAGACCTATTTAAATTCGTCAGAAGCATCAGTGCAAGGGGAGTCTATCATTACCGTGGGTCAACAAGCCGATGATTAATTCTTATATATATATCGATTAGTTCGCGTATCGCTTAGTTCTCGAGATATACTGTCTCAAAAATGAGGGGGTTAGGTCGAAATGTTGCTTGGACCAAAAGAAAATAGAACTAAGTGAGATATCAAAAAATTTTGTTCTTTACTTTCAATTAGTTTCGTTAAGTTACATAAGTATTCATCATCAGATTATGACGCCAAGGTAATGATAGAACTGGCCAGTGCAATTATCTTGCTACCATATATCAAAAGTCGCAAGCTTGTGTCACTAACAACGTGCTCAATAAATTACTAACAACAAATAAATAATTTGTTCCTTATGCTAGAAAAATAATATTCTGCAACAGGCTGCATTTCAGCCTAATCACAATTTGACTTAATGTTGCCGCTAAAGAGTTAAACGACGCAAATGTAACCAAACACTTTAATCGTATTGCGAATTACATTTCAGATAAAAACAAAATGGACTTCATTATGATTACTAGATCACATATCACAAATTATCACAATTAGTTTCATCAAACACTTTCAACATAAATTAGGTACAACTGGACTAAAGCTCATAGAATAATGTATTCGTTTCATCGCGATGTAAACTTCATCCACACGTGAAAAATAGTAAGATAAAATGGTTCTCTGAATCAGCAAATATTTGATACCACCGTCGTCCTATTGAGAGCTGTGAATAAACTTCTTTAACAGGCTCTGTAAATCTATAATGACATCTATTATGTCATGCAGACGCCGCACTACAAATACTTCAAAAACAATAATTTCAACGTGACTTACGTATGGAATGTTATTCCAGGTTGTCTTTTACTTGTTCTGTTTGTGCAGCCATAGGCAACACAATTTGCCATTATAAAACACCTTGAAATATCCGAACATGAAATGTCACAGCAGGAAGCTAATGAAAACAAACCAATGTTTTGAACTCACGAAGATGGCGGCTCCGGAGACAGGCTGCTTCACAGTTTAAGCGATACCTGGTCTCCCCTCTATTCCTACCTCCATGCGGGCAAATGCTCATTTTTCTAATATAATCGCAGAACTACTATTTTAATTTCTTGCTATTATTAATATACATTATCTCTGGTTGACTGTAGCTTTCATTTGTCCGTTGATTAGCTTTCCTAACGCCTGAAATCATTTGTGTTGTTTAAATCCTAAAAGAAGAGAAAGAAAATTCTAAGGTGTGAATAAAAAAAAGAAACAAAATCTAAAAAAGTTGGCCACATAAACGCAGTAAGTTCTCGGTTTCATTTATTACGTTTAATTTAATTTAATTGCGTTGGAAACACATGCCCCGGTTAGTATTTCCCTTCACACCTATTGCCCCTTTCTAATTATTTCTGGATCCTTAAATTCTTTGATTAAAATTTCCCCACTCAACTGCTTTTGCTCTTAAATTCTTTCAGAGTTATTGTAAGCTATTCTTCATTTTCTTTTGTAAATTTATTCCAATCCCTGACTCCCTCTTGCCTGAAATCGAGTTCCAGCCGTGCATAGGTTCATCTTTTCTGTCAGCTCTATCATAACCGTGGATCCACAATTTGATGTTGGATTCTTATGTAAGCCGACGATAGTGAATAATAAACCTTTTTCTATCTCGTTTAGATATCAACTGTCAAATATTAGTTGCAGGTAAATTCCCTGTGAATTTGGCAACGTTTTTCTTCTTTTCGCATTTTAAACTAAGACCGTACGAATTAAACAAAGCACTCATTGTGCATGTCCAGTTCAAAATGTTTTTTGGTTCAGGCACCATTTCAACCTTACATTCAGTGCACTATTTCCACATTGCATAGATGTACAACTTTTTTTATCGATTTATTTATTTATTATTTATTTATTTCTCGTGTCCAGGACATAACAAGTTGAAAAAACAAATAACATTAATTAATTAATATTAAGCTATAAACACAATTATATAGAATGTGACCAGAATTCCGCAATATTGAATGGCCTTCTCGTTTGCTCTGTAAAGGTCGTCGATATTGCAGGTTTCAGGGAGATTCCTGCATATCAGAAGATGTTGTGGGTTCTGAAGCTCACCACATTCACATAGATCTTTGTCATTAGTGTACCCCCATTTTTTAATATTATATTTACATCGGGATACTTCAGTGCTTAATCTGTTTAGAGCCTTCCATATAGCATATGGATGATTACATCCCGCAGCCGGTGCCTCTTTGATGTTCCTCCACTGTTCTTCAGGCAACGAATTTCGCCATAGTTCTAGACGGCGTGCTCCAGTAGAAGATGTTATGGCTGTAGTTGATTGTACGAAGCTCTTCCTTGACTTCAGCCTTGTGGGTTGAGGTTCGTGTCCAAACAAAGGGTGTCTGGGGTCTGATTCTTGTTTCCTCTTCTCCCTCTCTGCAGCTGTTTTCCTACGAATGTCAGGTGGTGCTATACCCATGATTTGGTATATTTTACTAATAGGAGTTGGTTTTAGGCAACCTGTTACAATGCGACCAGTATCATTCAATGCTATATCAACCTGCTTAGCATGTGCAGAGTTTTGCCAAACTGGTGCTGAGTATTCTGCTGCAGAGAAACTAAGTGCCAGGGCAGATGTACGAAGCACATTTGGATGTGCTCCCAAGGAGGTACTTGTAAGTTTCCGGATGATGTTGTTCCGGGTAGATACTTTAAGTTTCAGATCCTCACAATGGGTTTTGAATGTGAGAGATCGATCAAGCTTTACTCCTAGATATTTAGGTGTATCGCAGTGTAGTAGTTGTTGCCCCCTCCAGTTGATGTTCAACTTCCTTCTGGCTTCTCTGTTTCTCAGATGGAATGCACAGACCTGTGTTTTTCCAGGGTTGGGCTTCAAGTGATTAGCATCATAATACTTGGCCATATCTTCAAGAGCTGTTGTCAGCTTCACCTCCACCGCCTCAAAGGTTGTGCTTGAGCTGCAACTGCTGTGTCATCAGCATAAATGAATGCTCTTGTTCCAGGAATAATTGGTTGATCATTTGTATATATGTTGTACAAGAGCGGGGCCAGCACACTACCCTGAGGGAGGCCATTCTTCTGAGTTCTCCATCGACTCTTCTTATTGTGTAGGGTGACGTAAAACCTTCTGTTTTGTAGTAAACATTGGATGACTTGTGTTAGATGGTAGTCTTTTGTGATGGAATATACCTTACTTATCAAAATTTTGTGGTTGACTGTATCATACGCCGCTATGAGATCGATGAATGCCACACCTGTAACCTGTCCTCTTTCATACCCATCCTCTATATACTGTGTGAGGTTAAGAATTTGGCCACAGCATGACCTACCAGGTCGAAAACCAGCCTGTTCCTTTATAAGCATTTTGTCAATGCACTCTGAGATACGATTGAGGATCAATCTCTCCAAGACTTTGTATAAATGACAAGGAGTGAAACTGGTCGGAAATTTTTTGGATCTGTTGGTTCCTTTCCAAGCTTTAGCAGTGCCACAACTTTGGCTTTCCGCCAGATCTTGGGGATCTGTAAGTTGGAAGTGCAGGCATTCATTAAATTCAAGATCCACTGCTTTGTAGCTGGGCCAAACATTTTAATTTGCTCTGTTCTCAGGTCATCTAAGCCTGCAGCTTTGTTAATCTTCAAAGACTGCAAGGCGGCTTCCAGTTCTATCAAATTGAATGGATTCCCAAGATGGTCTTGCTCGTCAGAGTGCCTTTGGAGCTTTCTTTTTCAGGTCTTCTTCTAGTCTTTCCATTCAGTAGTAGTTGGTGTGCTATTTTATTTGGACTAATTTTAAGGAGACTAGGTGGAGTGCTACTTGGATCACTATTGAGGTTTTTCAGTAATTTCCAAGCTTTACTACTATTCTGTTTCATGTTTAAATCTGACATTAAATTGCACCATTTATCTCTTCTAGCAGTAGACACAGCGCGTAGGAGATCTTCACCTGTCTGTATGGTTTCTTCAGAAAAAGGATCTTCTTCGTAAAGGTGCCCGTATCTCTCAAGAAGAAACTTGGAGTCATTATCCAGTCCAGCGACATAAGTTGTTCTACAGCCTCGAGGAATATGTTTCCGTGAGATGGCTTTAACTATTTCAATAAATTTGTCGTATGCATTTGGAGATGGGTCGAGGTTTAGCACTTCCTCATCTAGTTCTTGAGAGAACTTTCCCCATTGTGCTTGTTTGAAATTGAATCTTCTTTTAAACTGAACAGACTCTGGCTTCACTACTGCTTCAACAGTGCAGATAATTGGTCTATGTTGGGTACGTGGGATTGGCTCCATAACATTCTTCTTTGACTGTTTGGCAATGTGTTCACTGACAAAGATGTTATCTGGATTGTAGCCACCCTGCCATCTTCCACTACTAAAAGATGGTGGCAACTTTGGGTCATATATTAGCATTATGCCCATATGTTCAACCCATCCTTCAAGGTCCTCTCCATTTTTATCAGTTTCCCTGTAGCCCCAGGATGTACTGTGGCAATTGAAGTCACCCATAACAATCTTTGTTTGGTGGGAGTGGAAGTTAGGTGGTTCTGTGAATCTAAATTCGGCATTTGGTGGCTTATACACTGATGTCACGGTGCATGATTTGATTTCGGTGGTCAGTATCTCTATATCGCCATCTGAGGTTACCCCAGTTGAAAGAATCTTTAGATCTGGTTTGGCGAAAACTGCACTGCCATACTTTTCACTTGGTCTCTCATTAATAAGGTTCATTCCATTGATTTTTGGCCTTCTGTCATTTGGACCTCTATGTGTCTCTTGAACCAATAAAAAGTCACATTTTGAGTGTTTACAGATATCAGATAATAAAATCTCTTTCTCTGGTGAAATACCTTCGATGTTTATTGATATAATTGAAAGAGCTGGCTTTGAAAAAAAAACCGTTTATTTTGACATTTATCGATAAAAAAGGTACTAACCTCTTGAAATTCGATATAATGTCTTCTATACTTTCTCCGCCCACACTCTACAAAAGCTACACATAAATTAAATTAAAAATACAGATCAGTTGGGTTGGTAAACATGGGATGAAGATAAATGCAAAGAAGAGTCAGCTTATTAGATACACAAATAAAAAACAAAAGGTTAATTATGAATATAAGGTGGGGAAACAATTGCTTGCTGAAGACTTGAAATGTAAATATCTTGGCATTACTTTTGATAACAAGCTTAACTGGGCTGGACACATTGGACAGGTTTCAAAGTTCTGCATTTGTTGGAGAGGATGCACGAGAGAAGTAAAGGAATTGGATTACAAGACTTTGGTCAGACCATTGCTCGAATATGGTAGTGTCGTATGGGACCCTCATTTTACGTATCAAATACAGGAGTTGGAGAGGGTGCATAAAAGGGCTGCTAGATTTGTTTCTGGAAATTATCGCAGAATGCAATCAGTGACGGATATGATAAAGGAGCTGGAATGGGATTCATTGCAAGACATGAGGAGGATGAGGAGGGTCTTGAGAATGTACTGGGCATATACTGGCGATGAGGCATAGAAAGATATTGCAATAGGTATGAAAAGTAGTGCATGGAAGGGAAAAGATGACCATGACCACAAGCTGGCACTCGATTTCAGGCACAAGGGTGTGGAAAGATCCTCTTTTTTAGGTAAGGGTGTCAGGGATTGGAATGAGTTACCAAGAGAAATGGTGAATAATTTACCGAAAACGTTGAAATAATTTAAAAGATAAAATTTGTAGATGGCAAATGTAAGTGGCTGCAGGATAGGGGGAAGATGGGGGTGTAGGGAAATTGCCTCCGGAGCATGTGCTCCATTGCAGTTAAATTAAATAAGCTACTACGAATTGCTGCCACGCTGCAAAAATTCCATAAATATTGTATATACAGGAATCTTATCATTCTAAATTGTTTGTTTTCCTTTTTTCTAGCAATTATAATTAATTTTAAATGTGGGCTAGACCAGGATAAAATTTTTGTGAATGCTGTACCTGAAATTTATTCTGTTGTTTCCATCTAGCGTGCCATGTTTTTATACAACGAAATCAATAGAGTACTTATGTCAATCCAACATAGAGGAACGTGTATGTTTATGACTAAATGTTAATTATTTAATGTTTGCACCGAGAGAAGCTGAAATGCCAAGAAGACATCATAAGATAAGGAATTAACCAACACATAATTTTGAAACGCTCGCGGTGGCATCTGATAGCTGGGTTCATATTTCGGCAATTTAATACAGGGCGTTCGCCGGGAAACGCAACCCACTGTTAGCGCTACAAGGAAGAAACTGCTTTCGGCGAGCGAGCGGTCAGCTTCCGGCATTGTTCGACCGTCGGCCGCGGACTATTTCATAATAATTACGCTTCATAAACTTCATAAACTTGTATGTGCTAAGCATATAATTGTGACGTAATTCGTTAGCTTACCTTATAAAAGATGCTGGAAGTGTTGACCCTCTTGTGTAATGCACATTTCACATCTTCTGAACATATTTCGAGACACACGCTGCCCTAAGTGACTTAATTATTTTTTGGGTGACTGTTCTAGTCGAAAAGCGATATCGTCAATTTTCTCCTCTGTGAGAATACGGTTGACCGACAGTCTCTTTTTGTTAAAAAATGAACCCGTTTCTCTTACTTTTTTAACCAGACGCAGAATTGTTGACTTAGCTGGCAGTAAAGCGCCAGGAAATTCGCGACGAAATTTACTGCGACACTTTTTAAACGACTTCTTCTTCACATATGTATCGTAGAGAAATATTCTTTGTTGCAAACTGTAACGTACCATAATTTTACTCACACTCAAACACGGTACAGATTAGTAAGAGTATGAAGCCCCAAACCAGCCAAACCGCAAAGAAACGTTTATTCACAACACTGATTAATAAGAGACTGAAGTCACAAACTAGCTACAATGCTACTTAACAATGTAAGGGTCCCATTATACTGCGTCACTGTACTTTTGGGGCTGCGGAGGTGTTAAACAGTGCGGTGATTCACGGTGCCGTGTGGCGGGAACTGCTGGCTCCACTGACCGAGCAAGTTGCCGACGGCAACAGACTGGGAGGGTAGCGTTTTCCGGCGAACGCCCTGTATAATTTATCGGTACTGTTAAATGGATGTGAGGAACGTGAATAAGATATTATATCGAACCAGGAAAGTTAGATTTTGAGAGGTTGGTAACATTTTTTGATAGGCGGATGAGGTCGTGCAGTCCTTCCTAATTGTTCTACAAACATTCTTGCAAGGCTTGTAATCAATGTACGCCTTCTACTCTCCAAGCACTCTCTTACCCAACTTCCTGTCTTCCAGTGAATCCCAAACAACCTGTTCTGCAGTAAATTCGGCAAACAAATCTAGCTGCCCTCATTTGTATCCCCTCTAACTCTTGTAATTGATGCCCAAATATTACACGACCATCTTCTATCAATAGTCTGACCAAAGTCATGTATCGCGAATCCCTTAGTTCTCTTGTTACATCCCCTCATATCTCTCCCCAGTTAATGAAAGGTTTTGAAACGTTTTCCCTTAAACGGGCCAATATGTCCTGCTCATTAGAGTTTATCACCAAATGTTATGTCCAGATATGTACACTTGAAGTCTGCAACAAGCAATTCCTTGCTCTCCCTTTAGCTTTAGCTTTTTTTTTATCTGTGTAGAGCTCAGTTAGACATGTCATATCTTGTTATCATTGTCATTAGCTAGCTGGTTGTTTCACCGATACGCCGGTCTTCAGCCTCAGTTACATCTGTTTGCTTCATGACTTATACTGCGTCCGCAAGCATACTGTACATCGAAGAACCAGCGGGAAAGTTTCCATATTGAAAAAATGCCCTTTGCTATAGTAAGGACAAGAGGAAGTAGCTAGTATGTTGTGTCGTCTCGCGGTGAATTTAATTCTGGATGCCTTATTAATTTGGAGCCCACTTACTTTTAGTCCTAAGGTCATATCTTAGTGACTGAAATCACATCGCCATTCCTGGAAAACTGCTGTGAGTCTAACATTAAACTCCTTCATCCCTACAGATAGCTGGACAGCAGAATGCGCATCTTCAACAGTACAGGGCATTGTGCAAATAATTAATGCCTACTCGAAACTTCCAGGATTCTACCTGCCACGGTCTGTGTGGTATAAATTAAACTGTATTGGACGTGGTACGGGAAGAACTGCTTCAACTCTCCACTCCTGGGGCTGGGCAGATTCACCGTACTGCGATTGCGGCGATGTCGCACTAAATATGTAGCACATTGCGCAGGATTGTCCACTTCCTGACTTCCCTGGAAGTCGAAAATTTAAATCTGGCAACGCCGGAGGCGGTGGCCTGGATGGAGCATCTCGACATCAAGTTATAGAGGTCATGGGCTGGCGATTCTGACGAAGCGTCATTATCACCAACAAGGGCAATGTATGATCAACTATTTACATACTCGTCTTTATACTTTAAAACAGTTCCACAATTATAGCTTTATAAGTGTCATGTAGCATCAAACGCTAAATAAGTGGCAGGAAGGCAGGAAGACGCCTCGTCGACGTCAGTATCATTAGAGGCGAGATTGGACAGGGAACAAGGAACGGGAAGGAATTCGGCCATTTTTGAAGAAAGCATCCCGGTATTCGCCTGGTGTGATTTGCTCTCTGACCTGCTGGGAGAGATCTCTAATGATCGTTTCTTAATACTAACATTTTTCCTTATTCCACTTTGGTTTTTTTTTTTTTTTTACCTCATTGTGGGGAAACTTACAGGCAGGGTTGTATGATATCCTAAATTTACTATATGTAGGAGTGCTCAGCAACTATTAAATTAATTATTGTTATATTCAATTCTCTGGCCGGGTGTGTATTTTTAAATTGCACGAGAACATCCTCTCAGTTATATCTGTTTTCTCCTTGTGTGTGTATGTTTTTTTTTTTTTTTTTTTTTTCTTTTGAGAGAGAGAGAGAGTTTGGTCGGAGCCGGTGTTGTCAGTTTTGGTGCTGTAGCTATCTGTGGTTGATCCTTGTTCAAAGACAGATGTGCTTTGTGGATATTTAAGGCTAGAAGATTTTTCATCCGCCACTATGGTTACTGTTTCAGTTTTGCGGGTGCGTAGTACCGAATGAATTTTGTTGTGGGTTGATTATACCGTCAATTAGGAAGAATTCAAGCAATAGTCTCACCAAAGTTTTGTAACCAATTAAATTTGCAGCCTCAAAGAAGTAATTGAATTCGATACTATCCAATTTCTCTGAAAATTTCTCGAAGACGTAGTCTCACCGCCTTCCTTAATTAGTGTGAAACAATTAGCAGATGACGATCACCAGATCAGCTCCCACGAATCACATAGATAAATAACATCTATAACAAGCTGCCGCACATTTAGTTTTAATTATAATGTAGATTATGCAGTTAGTAAATAAAGATCCACCCAAATTTTTAAGAATTTTACTGCTTTCAAAATGAAATTCAGTGTTCCAAGAAAGAATCACTCATTTCATTAAAAACACTAACTCGCAATCCAAATTTAAATATTGGAAAGAAATAATAATTATTTTACAGCCTCCATAAAATTATTCCCACACATACAATTAATTGAAAAAATAATCATATTCATAAACTAAGATGATGGGCGTGTTATGATACAGTCTCATTGTAACATTAAAGCAGCCACTCATCATCTCTGCTATTTTCAAATACCCAGTAACTTCCTGTCCATTATCATCCACAATTCACTCAATACCTTCCCTTTCACTCAGTTTTCTAACATATCCATATAAATTCCTAGATGCATGATTCAGTGATTGCCTGCACCAATAATATTCTTCATAAACCCATCTTTAGCTTCATTCATCGCTGTTATTAATTGCTTGTTAAATGTTTAATTATACGTTGCTGCCTTGCAGTCTCTTAACTCTGTAGTATTTTGATCTCACTAACCTCTTTCACCTCTCTGTTGCATTATATAGGCTCTACACTTCTATTTATTTTATGTTTCTGAATAAATATTTCCTCTCGATTTGTTATTATCTCCTGGAACTCTTCCCGCTTCGCTTCTCTTGTACTTGTGCCATTCTTCCATTTGCAGAACCGTTTCCGGAAGTATATCTTCAATTCTAAAATTTGTATCTTTTGTGTCAATTTTGGACACTGGTTTACTGTTTTCCCTAATATCCATCAAAACTGCAGTGTGATTACTTGTTCCTTCAATAGCTTGAAACTCTACAAGATTTTCATCAGGTTTGTTAGCAACGTATGCAACATTTTTGGTCCCCTCGTGTTCGGCTCTGCCACTTGTGAAAAGCCTCCTTCCTTTACTAAGGTATTTTCAAATCTCTGTTCCCTTATTAATCGTATTTCATACCCGATTGATACGTGGTAATATTAAATCCCCACCAACTGTAATCCGCTTCCCTCTGAGAATATGAATTGTTTGAATTTATTTTTGAATTCCGGGCACTTTTATGCGTCCTATCTGCCCCCTTCAATAGCAATTGTAAGTTTTCTAGAAATAGCTATTCTTTGGTTTTCAGATTCAGAAAAGATAATTATTGTTAGTAAACTACCGCGAGATTTGGCCCTATTTTTAGAATATATGTTTTTGTTGGGTTTTTATTTTACACGCAGAGAAGTTGGGTGGGATAAATTGTATTCGTGGAGGCTGATTAAACACCACTTAAGTATGATATTTTACTAATCGTCCCAAGCAATCACTAAGGGGCTTTCTTTGTTGCCTCCCTGGTATAGGACTCCTATAAAACACCATAATATCTTATATTGATTTCCTCGAAGTGACTCGTGGAAGCAGCAGTTCCTAGTCAAATTCAAATGTTGATCTGCGGAATCTGACACAACACGCCCCCTGTGTTAGAATCTAGGCTTCATACCTAGTTTAATTTCAACGCATTAATTAATTAGAGATGGAAAATGTAAACATACCTTTCTAACTATTGATTTGATTTATATACGCGCGTCTGATTGTTCATTGACTCATACATTTCAGAAAATGGGTTCATATCTATCTTCGTGACAAATTTTCTTTTCTTCTTTACATAAAAAATTACGTTGTAATAGTTGGGGAAAATTGCATTTCTAATTTTAAGAAATCAATTTTTTTTGTTTGCTTGTGATTTTTCGTCATATTAGGATTACCCTAAACTACTATTAGACTTTATTCGGTTTAAGGTGGTATCACATACTATTCTGGTATGAACTAATGACAGACAATTGTAATTTTAAAAATTTTACTCAATTACCTATCATCAAAATATCTTCTCTAATACGAGCACCCTATTTTGTAATGCTGAATATCTAACGAACCATGTGTTATTAATGTATCTTTCTTTTCAGGATCTCATCCCTAGCTATCGCTTCATATAAATAGGATCATGAACAGTGACAGTGAAAATATGTTTTTCTACAATAACCTCGAGAGGAAGAAGCATGAATGCACATTGAAAGTAGAATATATGAATCATATGCAGCCTTATAGTGCATTTTCTACCAAATTTCCTAGCAGTGGTGACATAAGATGGGTATTAACTTGTGTTGTCGGGGTGAGGGATGTGAACGGGGCTGTTGAGAAATGCTTACATTCCTACCTGTCCGTTGAGATGGAAAATAAGGGTGAAATTACCACAGAACTGAGAATCCACTTTGTGTCCGCAGATAATTTAGTGATTACTAAAAATAATGTTATTTTTGAACACGGTGAACGAATTTGGATTATGACAGAGAAATTAGATAGATGCTTAAAACCTTATGATACTTTAATTGTAAATTGCGAAGTGACAATTGTGAATTCGAAACTAATGTTTCTGTAAGACACACCACCTCCCTGCAGACTAAAAGAAGACTTGGAAACTATGTTGTCGTCAGGCAACCTCTCCGACGTGACCATCGAATGCTCCGACAAAAAAGAGCTGAAGGCTCACCGGGCAGTGCTGGCAGCCAGGAGTCCTGTGTTCAATGCCATGTTCAGCCACGACTCACTGGAGGCGCGGTCGGGACGTGTTGTGGTGTCTGATGTGGGATCAGAAGGAATGGAAGCGCTGTTAAAATTTGTTTATACCGGCCGAATCCCTTCAGATCTATCTGAACTGGCGGAGACAATTGTGGCTGCAGACAAGTACCAAGTATCCCGCCTGAAGACAGCTTGCGAACGAGAACTGCTATCGAAAATCACCGTCCAGAACGTAGCTTCCGTCTTAGCACAAACAGCTGAGAAGCATCAATTCACTCCCATAAATCAGTTTTTAATGCGGTTCATCAAGGCGAACATCCAAGAGGTCTTTCTAACAGAGGGTTGGGCGGATCTCGCCCTTAAATGGCCTCGCACTGTTGCAGGTTTGTCTTATCTAAATAATCTCTTGAAAAGAAAGACCTCTATCACTTAAATTGTGCAAAAAGTCAGGTGTTTCAGCCACACCTAAAAAATGGTATTTTTATTGAATTTAAAGTATTTTAAAAAAGAAAGCAAAGTTAAATAAAATATTTGTTATGTCTGTATAGCGATCATCAGAAAGTGATCGGGGGAAGCACATGAGAAATGAAGTAAAGTAACTTTGATCATACGATTACTACAATATGGTGGTGTACTTTGGTAACCACCACATCAACATCAAATAAAAAAGCTGCATGACATTTAATTCAATTTAATTGCTGTGGACTGCACGCTCCGGTTGTTATTTCCCTACACACCCATTTTTCCATTTCCTGAACACGCCTACTTTTGCCCTCTACAAATTTCAACTTTAAATTACTTCAACGTTTTTGGTAAACTATTCATCATTTCTCCTGGTAACTTATTCCAATACCTGTTGATTCTTGGCTGTCAGGATGGCGCCATTCCTAGACGTACTAGTAACCAAACGTGACAACTGGAACCTTGGACACTCAGTGTACCGGAAGCCGACACACACAAACCGCATTGCACCACCATTGCACCACCATCCAGCGACAAAAAGAGGCGTCCTCACGACCTTGTGAACAAGAGCGACGAAAGTTTGTGACGCAAATAGTTTGACGACGGAGTTGGAGGCGCTGCAACACACATTCAAGTCCAACGGCTACCACAATCATTGTATTAGACGAGCATTGCATGCAGCCACGACAAAGATGTCAATTCAACATCCAATCAAGCCACCTCTCAGGAACGCCAAGTAGTAGTTTTACCCCACATAAGTGGCATCACTGACAGAATCTGGAAGCCGTTCAATAAAGTTGACATAAAACCTGTCTACAAAGCGCACAGCAAGGTCGGTAACCAGTTCGTGAAGGTTAAGGACAGGCTGCCTCCACTACAGGTTGCCGGGGACTATGAGATTCCGTGCACCTGTGGTCGGATGTACATAGGAGAGACGGGGCGCACTATAAGGGACAGGCTGCGCGAGCACATTCGCAAATATAAATCTAATAACACTGATAAATCCGCCATTGCACGGCATGCAGCCGAAACTAATCACGCCATAGGCTTTGAAAACACCACCCTTATAATGCGCGAGGATAAATGGTGGCCAAGGAGAGTAAAGGAGGCTTTAGAAATTGGCAAACGCCCAAACAATATTAACGAAGACAACGGGCTAAATTACACGACGCCAGGCTCTCGCTGTTGCAGACAGAGCATGTCACGTGTCACCTCCCACCACACCGCGCCGCGCCCCACCGGGCCAACGAAACATGTAACGGCTCGTACATTTTGATTGGCGGTGCAAATCGAACCCTCTGGAGGGACGCGGACCTTGGCTATAAAACAAGACCAAACACTGATCGAAGACGCAGAGAGACAGAGATCGATCGATGCTCGTTAACGACGCATGCAGTTTTCGCTTTGAGCTTGTGTTCTTTGTTCGCCGCTTTTGTGTTTTCGCTCGCGGCGTGCGGCAGTCTGGATTTCTCGCTGTAGGGTCCCTCCCTGCCCGAGATAGTAGGGAATTACCGCCACACGGCCCTCTCCCGCTGGGAGAGGAACCCCCTGGCGTGAGTTTTAGGGTTGTTACTGGTCCTTGGAACCTAGCGGTGATAACACGGGGCCAGTACAACATTCCCGCTAGGTACCAGCAGCAACAATTGACAACAATGGTGATGTCCTTCAATCTTCTGCGGACGCTCCTGCACATCTCACCTCACCGGAAGCCACCTCTTCCTCACAGATAGCTGAGCTGACTATCATAGCAGAAGACCAAGTTAATGTACCTACTCTGCAGCTTGCAGAAAATGAAAATATGGACACAACACAGTTTGATTCAAGTATGCTTACTATCTTAGAGGATCATGGATCTCGAGCCTCCAAGAGAAGCATCACACCACCAGCAGGAGGAAAAGCTAAGCTCTTTAGAAAGGAACAAAGAGCTCTCAACAATAATGCCAACAATACAGGTGTCAGTGTTCCACTATCAAAGTTCACCCTGGCATGCAGAGACAAAAGAACTATCAAAAAGGGAGCCCAAACTGCACCATCAGGTAGTGGTAAAAAGAATTCTTCCCAAAATAACCGCAACGCAAAGATGGTTCTGGTCCAGCCCGATGGAGAGGGCTTTGTGCTGGCTGACCGTACCAGTAAGCCTCCACCATCCCTAGATCCAAGCCACTAGTAGAGGTTAGCAACTCGTTCGACCTACTAACCCAGGATGAACCCACAGAAGAGCAACAGCAGCAACAGCAGCAAGATCAACAATCACCACAACAAAGGCACCAAATACCACCCATTGTTGCGCAGTTCCAAAACAGTTACAAAGAGCTACATCAGCTGGTTAAAGGGACTTTGCAAGGGAAGCCCTTCCAAGCAAAATCTGCCGGAGGAGATAAGATTAAATTGACTTTTAGCACAACAGATGACTACCTAAATGTGACCGCAGCACTTCAGAGGAAGGGAATACCTTACTACACTTTCCCCTCAGCTGCAGAGAAAATACTATAGGTAGTACTTCGAGGAATGCCC
The DNA here is from genome assembly GCA_031002005.1 of Vandiemenella viatica. Lineage (NCBI taxonomy): Eukaryota > Metazoa > Arthropoda > Insecta > Orthoptera > Morabidae > Vandiemenella > Vandiemenella viatica. Next base: position 20,234 of record JARYHS010014970.1, read on the forward strand.
TCAAACCTTACCAACAGACGACATTAAGGAGGAGCTGGAAGACCTTGGCTTTGACATACGCACAGTGGCTCAACTAAAGAGACCTGGCAGTTCAGATATTATGCCTCTATTTCTGGTGGTCCTGCCTGACAGACCCCAGAACAGGAAAATATACGCGCTAGAGTACCTAATGTCCTTGCGCATCTCTGTGGAGAAATTGAAAACATCCAATGGCCCTGTTCAGTGTTTTAACTGCCAGGCCCTAGGACATGTAGCTCGACATTGTAATATGCCATCAGTGTGCGTCCAATGTGCTGGTGCACATCTATCAAATGATTGCACCCTCAAGAGAGGAGAAAGGGAACCAAAATGCGCAAACTGCAATGGAAGCCACGTAGCCAGCTACAAGGGCTGTCCTGCGTTTAAGCGAGCCCGTGACCGCCAGCGTGGGACCATCTCTGCGCTAACAAAAGAGCAGCAGGAAAAGAATGATGGGAAAAAGACCATAAGACTCTGCAGACAAACAACCGCCTGCGGATGTCCAAAGTAGAAGTCAACAAACAAACAAGGACATGCACCAGAATGGGAAGAACCCTCCCCCTAGAAAGAAGAAACTACAACAGAAAACTGGGAAAGATCAGCAAACCTCAAGTAAGAAGAACAATAACCAACAGGCATCAAGCCAAAATTCAGATATCACTTATGCAACAGCTACTGTTGGTAAAGATAAAACTAAATCATTACAAAAGGACAACAGGACAACACTAACAGAGAAGACAAGCCCCGACAGACAAACCTGCCAGCAATGTTGCCACTCCAGATCCACATCCGAAACAGCAAGCAGCGGGACGATGGATCAGCTATTGAATATTGTAGGCAACCTGCTCAACATGCTAACTTCATTCCTGGCTAAGTTTGATCAATTAGCCGCGGATATAAAATCCGCAGTAAAGACGGTTCCTGCAATCGATCAGCCAGAGACATCCCTGACCCACAATGGATAGGATGCACATTCAGGGATTATCATTGTGCGTTTGGAATGCCAATGGCATCCATCAACAACTAGGTGAGTTCAGACAGTTCTTGCGCGACGAAGACATAGACCTATGTCTAGTTTCTGAAACTCATCTCAAACATGGCCTCCACGCTACAGTAGCAAATTATTGCTGTTATCGTTATGACAGGCCAACTGCAGGAGGGGGTGTGGCGATATATATAAAGCGTGGCATCCCTCACCACGAGATACTATCGCCACAAACGGAGCAACTGGAATTAAAAGCCATTGAAGTAATGACCACAACTGGACCAATCACAGTTGTCTCTGCATACAGGCCGCCGCGGAGACAACTCATAGAAGAGGATTTCAACCGCCTACTCTCCTTTCGGGGAAAGCTTATCATTGGAGGGGATTTCAACTCAAAACACCCGGAATGGAACTCAAGACTAACAAACCCGGCAGGACAAAAACTCCACAGAATCGCTCTCAGAAGCAACCTACAAGTCTGGGGACCTGTTGAACCTACCCACCACCCGTGGAATGGAACCCGACCTGATGTATTGGACATAGTGATAACCAGAGGTATTGCAGGCTTCATCACTGCCTATACCATGAACCGACTATCATCTGACCATTCTCCAGTCCTGATTGACATAGATGTCGGCTCATGGAGACCAGAAACGACTAGCCAAATTAACTTCAATAAGACGAACTGGGTGGATTTCCGTAACATGATCACGGAATCCCTTCATCGCCTAAGACCAATCAACGCAAGACAAATAGAGACTGCAATAAAACAAATCTCTACTACTATCGTGGAAGCAGCAAATAGATCTACTCCTTCCACAGTAACAAGACCTCAATCCCGGCAACTGCCGCCACAATTGCTAGCGCAGATAAAGCACAAAAACAGAGTGGCGAAGGAATGGCGATTAACTCGGCGCCCAGACACCAGGCGTCTCCTAAATCGTCTCCAGCGAGAGCTGAAGGCTGCGCTACAAGAGCACAGAAATAGGGAGTGGTCAGCACGTCTGGCCTCACTCAACATAAATGACGGCAATCTTTGGGTTGAGACCAGGCGCTTCACAAAACGGCGTGCCAGACTTCCCCCTCTCCATGGGGAAAGGGGCCTCGTCTTCAGCAACTTGGACAAAGCCAACGCACTGGCAGATCATTTTGAAAAACAGTTCAGGCCAGCCCAAGACGACGACGAAGAAGAATCTGCCACTATCCGAAGAAGGTTAGCTCGCTTCCTAGCCGCTGAAGATGACGGATATGTGATCGATGAAATCTCTACTGAAGAAGTTCGACGCATCTTAACACAACTACATCCCAGGAAGGCTCCCTGCTCTGATACTCTGGGAAATCAACTACTGAAAAATCTTCCACAACAGGCCGTAGAACACATAACTGACATCTTCAACGTTATACTCAGCAGCCAACATTATCCCAGTTGCTGGAAGCAAGCGATAGTGATTGCTGTGCCCAAACCGGGTAAGGACAGCCTATTCCCACAGAATTACCAGCCCCATAAGCCTGCTATCCTCGCTCAGCAAGGTCTTCGAGCGGCTCTTACTCAGACGACTGGAAGCTCATATACAGAAGGGAAAGTATTATTCCGGACTTCCAATTCGGATTTCAGAAGAGACATTCTGCTACTCAACAGATCATGCGAATAGTTGAAAGAGCCACGACAACCTTCAACTATCGCGGCTACTGTCCGCTAGTGCTACTCGACGTGGCGAGGGCTTTTGATTCTGTTTGGCACAGCGGCCTCCTGTACAAACTTTATGAGCAGGGACTCCCCGGCCCACTCGTAAAGCTAATTCGAAGTTACATATCAGGTAGATCCTTCCGAGTGAGGGTAGGTATTGATCTATCAACACGTCGCCCCATAAAGGCAGGAGTACCACAGGGATCGGTACTAGGACCCGTACTTTACAACTTGTATACAGATGATATACCAGCTCCAACTACAGTCCGTACCGCCCTTTACGCAGATGATACGGCTTTCTTCACGGCACATAGGTGTAAAGCCACTGCCATCCGCAGACTACAACAGGTTCTACAGCAAACTGAAGCCTGGGCCAGAAGTTGGAGAATTACCCTCAACACTGGAAAAACCCAAGCCATCATGCTGACGAGGCGCCTGGGGAAGCGGGATCGCCAGCAAAATCGCACCAAGAAGCTGCTCCTAAATGGAGAAGAGATAGAGTGGTCTGCCACTGTTAAATACCTCGGTGTCACTATGGACTCCAGGTTAACCTGGAAAAGCCACATCGAGGACACTCGACGAAAAGTCGCAGCTAGGCTCCAAGAGCTATACCCGATCCTCAATCGGGACAGCTCATTATCAGCCAGTACCGGAGTCAGTATATATTGTAGTCTAGTTCGCCCGATAATTGAATATGCGTGCTCGGTGTGGGGCTACGCATCAAAAACTGAGTTGCGCAGACTGCAAACAATGCAAAACAGAGCGCTTCGGCGGGCACTACATGTCTCGAACCGGTTCCCGACAGCAGACCTGCATGAAGCCGCCAGTGTCCCGCTGCTCCAAGGAAGAATATTGGCGATAACCAAATCCTTCTACAGAGCTGCAAGAACTTCTACTAATCCACTAATTGCAAATCTCGGACAGTATAACAATGCATATGACAAACACGCAAGGCCATTGTCCATCCTAACAAGAAATTAAAACAATGAAAGAGCAAAATTAAAGACATACTATTAACAAAAGACACCCAACCTGAAAGTCTGAAGGAAATGTCCAGAGACAAAACCTTCACCTAAACTGTTTGTAAATATGTAAGCAGAAATTGCTCTCGGGCGCGATCGAAGACGCAGTTCTGCCCTGGAAGAAACCCCAGAATGAGAGTAGAAACGACGGATACAAGAAACATGACGCGGCGCCACCCGGACAGCCAAGAATCAACTGACTCTGGCCGCGGAAGCCTACGATTACTTATTCCAATATCTGTCCACCTTACTTACGAAAGAAAATTTACCACACCATTTTGCCTTTAATCAAGTTTTAGCTTCTGGTCAAGGTAATCTTTTCCCTTCCATGTATTAGTTTTAATTATTCGCCTCAGCACCAATATAGGCCTCGATCACTCCCAAGACTCTCTTCACCCACCTGTCCTTCAATGAATCCCATTTCAGTTCTGTTATCATATCGGTAAACAATTCTGTTATGCAGTAATTTAAAGAGACAAATCTAGCAGCCTTTTGTTGCACCCTCTCCAACTCCTGCATTTGGTACTCAAAACGTAGGTCCCACACTAAACCACCTTATTCCAGCAATCGTCTGACCAACGTTTTGTAACCCAAATCCTTTACTACTTGGCAAAACCTACGAGTGCGATGAAATATTTCATACCAATGACAGGAGAGATAAGATTAGTGTCGTACTGATGCTTATACGAATTCTTTCTTCCCTAGTGCCATCCGAGTTTGAGACACTTGTAATAAGATAGAGAAAATAATCAACATCTTCTTCACCTTTGATGAGTTTTGTTCATCGTTGCAATGGTCAAATTGGAATCTTTGACTTTACAACCTTGGAGCTGGTGCGGGAACGGCTTTGTCAATCATATCACAAAATTTTTCACGTTGGTTCTTGTCCATGTGAGGGTTGGCAAAAACGCTTGAAAAAATTACAGGCCGATTGGTTTGATATCAGTGAAAGGTAAATTGATGGAGGGATGGACATGTAATCATATTAGAAATGTCTGTAAAGAAAGAAACTGGTTTTCAAATAGGCAACTTTTCTTTAAGCAATGGTATTCATGTGAATGTCAATTAGCGGGCATATTTTAGATGAAATGCTCAAGAGAGTTCAAGTTAATGCTTAGCACTGGGATTGAAATGCACAGAGTATAGATACTTTTGTTGGGAGGAATTAATTGCTTACCTTAAAGTTAGGAACTCTTAATTCATCGAGGTTACACACACATATATCAGGAAATCACTTCAGTGCCTATTTGAGTTTTAAAATTGTCTGGGTTCTCGCTATAAATCTTATCTTTTTCAGCACCTTTGTCACCTAAATTAATACATCCTTTAAGATATTGGAAATGTAGCTGAAACTCGTGAGCTATCATTAATGTTATTAACTATTAATTAGATTGGTTCATAACGAATCCAACTTTAACTCAACACAATGTGGATAAATATGTTTTCCATATCTTCGTCGGTTTAATGTTGATGGGGTTTTAAATAATGTACAGTTCTTAGTTCGGGGTTAATTTAGGTAATTCTAAAGATGAGAAATTTAAGTTAATGCGTCGATCAATTCCCGAAAAAATTACGGATTGGATTTTGATAGGCCTTTAAATAATGTACAAGCGAATGGTTCTGGGGTAAAATAAGGTAAGTTCGTTTTGTTTTGACTTCGGAAAGTTGAGACGTTTCAGATAAAATTAATAACTTTCTCAAATATCTCTTCCTCGATGTTCTACCGTTTCAAATTACTGAGTTATAGACGTTTCTTCCATTTATGCCCCCTTTTTGTATTTTAAAAGACAAAGTTATGCTTTAGAATTTTCTGTATCTAAGTTTTTATTTAGTCAGACTGTGTCAAACTTGTTTTTTACTTTCTCGGGGTGGAAACAAACATTTTGATTTTCGTTTTGAAACTAGGTAATGCCAACGAGTTATTTGGCTAACTGATATATTTCTTATTTCTTAGTCCTGCCTACAAAAATAGACGTATATAATAACTATATTCACTCGTAATAAGTTCTCGTGTTTTTGTTTTTATTATTATTTCAGCGGGGGTTGTGATTCATTCAGAACTAAAGAACCCTGTGGAACAGACACTCGCCTGATTTCTGAGTGTTTTAGGAACACGTTGATAAACTGAAATCGACCATTATACAGTATCATTCATTTATACCTCTTCTTGAACCGAAGATAATATTTTACTGTGCTTGGTTGAGGGCTGAAATATTTCAATGCACCTTGCTGTCGGTAGCGTGTACAGAGCTTTGGCAACACTTAATGGCTTCGCAAATACAGACGGAAATGCTTACCTTGCTTTTAAAATTATGTTAGCTTGTAGCTGATCCAGCGGCCGCATTCCACAGTGCTGACGACCCACGTGTGTTGTGACTAGTGATGTGCCGGATATCCGTATCCGTACCCGCGGATATCCGAGCGAGAAAAAAGATCTGTATCCGTATCCGTTACTTTTTTAGTGGATCTTTAACGGATCTTTTGTAAAGAATTTCACTAAGCACGTATATAAAATTTTAAAGATATCTAGCAATGAAATACTATTAACTTCAATTCCAATTACTTCATATTTCTTAAAATCTCATATCTGGCGCATTTATATTCCAAAAATTAATTATTTAAACATATATTTTACTACAACGAAGTCTTCAAGGGTGTACCGCTGGATTGTGTTGTGAAAACACGATATTTCGACGACTAGCTCCGCCGTCTTCTTCAGGTGTAGAGACATCTGCATTGGTCGGCTCACCCACGGATACCCTATCTGCGAAGATGGCGGAACTAGTCGTCGAAATATCGTGTTTTCACAACACAATCCGACGGTACACCCGTGAAGACTTCATTGCAAACGTAAGCCGGAAAAAGTCTTCGTTCTTACATTTATTTTACTGGTTTACCAAAGGTAACTGGGTAGTATGTTTTAAGCTATTATTTTAACTAACTTTATAGTGAGATCAGACCTCTAATCTTTGTGATTTGCTAGCTAAAATTATGTTTAAGGTACTGCTGAAGTGTTCACATCAGATAAAATAATCACGTTTACAGAAACTTAAAAATAAATGTTATATTTATCATTAATTTTGTCAAATTGTACTTGAAAAAGAGTTAATTGGCAGTTTTCTTACGATGAGCATCATAAATTATTCCTGCTGCACTGAAAAACTGCTCACTTGGAACTCTTGTTACAGGCGAGTAGTGTTTAAAGGAGGATCGGCGCCATCAAAGGGATTCTAGGGGTCAGGGCGCGTGACCTTTTGACCCCGGAAGACATAAATCATCAACACCTGTCAACAAGGCCATTAATCACCGGGACCACCTGGAGGGGGAGTGAGCCCACTTGTGGCCAGTTTTTCCCCTCCCCGCCACGCACGTGCCATTTCTTAACCTGAGTTAAGGGTCATAAATATGCAAATGGATGATTATTATTTACTTTTTAAACCTCAATTACGCTCCAAATACACTTTTTTAGGGCAAGTATTACATTCTTAATTTGTACTAGTGGTGTGACGTATCTTTTAATATCTACATTTTCTGAGTATTAAAATGCCGTTTATTTCAATTAAATCAGAGTACTGGTTCAGGACGAGTCCGTCTCCCCTCACGGAGCGGCAGCCGGCCGCGAGGGGTGCGGAACGGAAGTTATTACTCAGCCGCGACCCCTCGCATCTGCCGCGCGCCCGGCCGCGGAGCGGAAGTGATTACTCAGCCGTCTCCCCTCGCGCAGCGGAAGCCATTAATTATCGCGACCCCTCGCAGGCGTAAGCCATTAATTATCGCGACCCCTCGCATCTGCCGGCCGCGGAACGGAAGCCATTAATTATCAGGACACCTCGCATCAGCCGCCGCGTACATCCGGCCGCGGAGCGGAAGCCATTAATTATCGGGACCCCTCGCATATGCCGGCCGCGGAGCGGAAGCCATTAATTATCGGGACCCCTAGCATCAGCCGCCGCGTACATCCGGCACAGCTGCAGCCACACCCGGAAAACATTTATCATCGGGGGCGCAGTCTTCCCACGCCAAGCGCTTCCCACGCGGAGATTAATGTCGCAACGCACTGCGTTCTCACGCCAAGCGTTTCTCAGGCTAGCAAAGGCTCCAGACGCGTGTATAAATAGGGCAGAGATCCCCCTTCTGCAATCCTGTCTTCTCTGAGTCGTCGAGCTGAACACTTCGATCATCGCAATGTCGTCTGAGGATCTTAGCTTATTCGGCGATATTGGTAAGTAAATTATTGTTATTTTACTTGTTTTTCTGGCTGTTTTAAATTCTTTCACATATACTGATGAGCTTTTTTCTGCTACAGACATTGATGAAATTCTCGCTGAGGGCCAGGATGATTTCGGTAATGATATTTTTTTAAAGTAACTAGATTTATGAAAATTTATAGTGCTGAAGCAGTAGTCTATATTATAAATTTATTTGTTCGCAGGTGATTTGGATATTTCCTGCAGTGACCTTTTTTTATTTCAGTACATATTTATCTATAGATTATTTTTTTCCCATGTCTTTATAACTATTGCTTATACATTTTTTTTTCTTTTTTCAGATGAACCATCACGCCCAGAGAAGCGGAAGGGTAATTCTTCTCAGGAATTAAGTAGCCCAAAAAGAGCAATTGCTCACAATGGAGCATGCTCCCAAATATTGACGTGGATGAGTCGCAGAGCAGCATGCCGCCAACTCCACCACCACCGCAACCATCAGCACTCTGGTACATCAGTAATTTACCTATATTATTTTATACTTACAAAATTATGTTCTTCATGATACTAAAACATTTTTCTTCTTTTTTATGTTTCAGAGGGGGCGGTCGGACGCCCGGCCAACGAGGCAGTTCCGCCACCAATATGGCGAACATGGGAGACGTCGGGACCTAGCCGGCCGCCCGCCACAGCAGCAGCAACAGCCGGGCCCAGCCGACCATCGCCGGGACCCAGCCGACAGTATGCCGGCCCGTCACCCGAGTCCAGCCGACCATCGCCCGGCTCCAGCCGCCCATCGCCCGGACCCAGCCGCCCATCGCCCGGACCCAGCCGCCCATCGCCCGGACCCAGCCGCCCATCGCCCGGACACAGCCGCCACTTCACCAGCCCATCACCCAGCTCCAGCCGGCACTTCAACAACCCATCGCCGGGCCCAAGTCGACAGTATGCCGGTCCATCGCCCGGCTCCAGCCGCCAGTATGCCGACCTATAGCCGGGACCCAGCCGCCAGTATGCCGGTCCATCGGCCGGGTCAAGCCGACTGTCCACCGGTCCTTCGCCCTGGCCAAGCCGACCGTTCGTTGGTGCAGGGGCAGCCTCATGCAGTCATGATCAGGCAGCAACGATGGGTGCTTCAGCAGTATCGCGCTTAGTCCTTGGAGACAGGCTTAGTGCATTTAAAAATAGAATTTATTCCGGGACAATTTCAAATTCTCAAAATTTCATTGATGCTTGCTTTAAACTTGTTGCCGGTAAACTTCACGAATTTGTGGATAATCGGTCCTCCCCATCTGTAAAGGTGCAGGTTGAACTGATTAACACATATAAAATACAGAAGGAAATGATTTTTGAAACCGCCCATATATGCTTTTTAACTAAAATGCGTGAAGTCACAACAAGCACTTACCTGTCGGATTGGTATGAAAAATATGTGAAGTCGGAGCTCAGAGTAAAATTGTGTGAGTTTCAAGAAAGGACAAGTGGCAAAACTCTCGATAGAATAGAATACCTCGACATTAGCATTTCTAATTTTCAACCTTTCTATCGTGGGTCTTCCTATTTTCCTCTGCCACTTGATATCTGTAGAAAGAAGGCAGTCATCAATGTTGAAAACAAGAATGACGAGTTGTGCTTTCTATGGACAATTCTTGCATATCACGTAAAGGCGCTAAGCATAAAACCTACAAGAGTTATCATATATAAGAAAGTGCGTTCACTCTACCCCCTCGATTTTTCAGGTATTGAGTTTCCGGTAAAACTCTCTGACATTTCTAAATTTGAGAGGCAAAATCCAGACTATTCTGTAAATGTTTTCGGTCTGGATGAAGTTAAAGGTAAACATGTAGTTTCCGGGGCCCTCCATCACACTGCAGACAAACGCGTTCACCATATAAACATGTTGATGATTACCGACGGCAGTGGGAAAAAATTCCATTACTGTTGGATTCACGACTTGTCGGCGTTAGTTAGATCTTCTTTAAGTTTGCATGAGCATGCTATTTTTATTTGTGACAGATGTCTGCAACATTTCGGACGCAAAGATCTCCTGGACCGCCACGAGATTGACTGTGCAAGGGTTGATCCTGTAAGAGTGGATTTACCCGGAGACGACGATAAAACCTTAAAGTTTAAGGATTTTGTGCACCAGCAGCGTGTACCCGTCGTCGTTTACGCGGACTTTGAAAGTTTATTGCAACCTTATGATTCTTGCAGTCCCCCACCCAACGCCTCTCACACTACTTTAGTCCAGAAACATGTCCCTTTCGCTGCCGCATACCAGGTCGTTTGTCCACGCGTACCTAGTCTGTCGCGTTTCAACTCCTTCAGGGGAAAAAATCCTGAAAAATGGCTTGTTGATGAACTCGTCAAACTTGCCAAGGAAGTTGATAAAATTTACAAGAAGTGCATTCCTCTTGTAATGACAGACGAGCAAGAAGCAAAGTTTGCTGATGCTACGGTATGCCACATCTGCGAGAAAGACATTGAACCGGGGGACCGTCAAGGTCCGCGATCATTGTCATATCACGGGTGAATTTAGGGGGGCTGCACTTAATGATTGCAATTTGCAGTATATGACTAAAAAGTACATACCCATTTTCTTTCACAATCTTTCGTATGATGCTCATTTCATTGTAATGGCATTATCAAAACTTGATTCCGAAGGAATGGACGTGCTTCCCATCAACACAGAACGTTATATTTCTTTTTCGAAAAAGATTGAATACACTTCAATCACGTTAAGGTTTCTGGACTCATACCGGTTCATGCAGCTCCCATTAGATAAACTGGTTGGAACCCTTGAGGACGGCGACATGGGCATTACTAGTGCTCATTTCACCGACCCCGAGAAGTTCCAATTAGTTAAACGGAAAGGTGTCTTCCCTTACGAATACATGGATTCGTGGGATAAGCTCACCGAGGGCCACGCTTCCTCCAAAATCAAAATTCTACAGTTCGTTGTCGATGTCACACATTTTGATGATGATTACGATTACGCGACAAAGGTGTGGCGGACCTTCCAGATCAAGACTTTGGGCGAATATGCAAGTCTGTACATGGACACAGATGAGCGGTTACTTGCAGATCTGTTTGAGAAATTTAGGAGTGTATGTTTGGGGAATTACACCCTGGACCCCGCCTACTATTTCACATCCCCAGGCCTTTCGTGGCAGGCTATGTTAAGGAGCACGCGTGTCGAACTGGACCTTCTGACGGATATCGACATGCTGCTCTTTTTCGAACGAGGTATTCGCGGAGGTATTTGCCAGTGCGTCCACAGGTATGGCGAAGGCAAATAACCGGTACATGCCGGAGTACAACCGCGAGGCGTCTGAAGATTTTATAATGTACTTCGACGTAAACAATCTTTACGGCTGGGCCATGTCGGAGTGATCTGCCCTCTGGTGGTTTCAATGGGCTTTCGGCCTAAAGAGATTGCTAGCATAGATTTCATGAGCATTGCAGCTGACTCACCTAGGGGGTTCGTATTGGAGGTAGACCTTACGATTCCTCAGGATAAACATGACGTTTTAGCAGACCTGCCGCCATGTTCAGACCACAAAGCCCCCAGATGGTTCTACCCTCCCCAAGCTGATGACCACACTGGAGAACAAGCTACGGTATGTTCTCCATTACCGAGTCCTCCTGCAATGTGTAGGCTTGGGCTGCTTGTGAACCGAAATACACCGGGTAATATCTTTCAATCAGTCACCGTGGTTGAAAGAATACATATCTCTCAATACGTGTTCTCGCCGTGACGCCAAAACAGATTTCGAGAGAGATTTTTACAAACTGATGAACAATTCAATTTTCGGCAAGACTATTGAGAACATTCGAAAACACCACGAACGTGAAATTGTGCACAGGTTGGGTTGGGCCGCCGCGGTGCCCGCAAACACATAGTACACCACACTTTAAGCAAGTAAACAGTTTTCAACAAGAACTTTGTGGCCATAGAGATGGCGAAAGCTAGGATAATTTTTAATAAACCCGTGTATGTCGGAATGTGCATTCTTGACCTGTCTAAACTGAGGATGTACAGATTTCATTATGAATTTGCCATTCCTCAGTTTAGAAGCCCTAAATTGCTATATATGGATACAGACAGCTTCATCTACATGGAGGCAGAACTGCGATCCATTTAAAGTGATGCGACGCAACAGGGAGGAGTTCGACACGTCTGGGTATAGCACCGGCAACCGTTATGGGATAGAGTCCCACAATGAAAAGGTTGTCGGTGTTATGAAGGACGAAGCGAATGGTACCCTGATTGCGGAGTTGCGGGGTTAAGGGCAAAAATGTATGCATTCCGGCTCGAGACAGACCAGACCTCTAGACGGGCTAAAGGTTTGGCTGGCTCAGTCACTCGAAAGCTGCAGATGGAGGATTACATAAATTGCTTCCATGGTGAAAACACCCAGGTACCATCTGCAGCAAAGGATCACATCAACTCTGCACGTTTTAAATACTGTTCAAATATCGAAACTGGGTCTGTCTAGAACGGACGATAACGCGGTATATTTTCCCTGACGGGATAGAGACCCTCCTGTGGGGGCACAACTCTGTAAATAATGTGTGAATGTTTTGTAAATATACCGTTTATCCGTGTTTCTAGTTTGTAAATATGTACACTAGTAAAATCAATTTTGTAAATATGTAGATAAGTTAGGACTCTGTAAAATCTCAGTTTATCAATGTTGGAAATATGTAGATAAGTTAGGATGCTGCATAAAATCTTGGCCGCTGGGGGGGAGTACTGCTGAATTGGGTTTGTATGACATTTTGTTTGCTGAGCCGTATGCTCATTTGCATTATATTAACATAATCGAGAAAGAAAGAAAAACATTTGTAAAATAGACTAAGTGTACAGAAGAAATGCTGTACGTAGATTATAAGGTTGCTGAGCTGTATGCTCATTTGCATTATATTAACGTAATTCAAGAAATAAAAACATTGTAAAATAGACTAAGTGTACACAAGAAATTATTGCTGGTCATAGATTGTAAGTTTGCTGAGCTGCATGCTCATTTGCATTCTATTAAAATAATTGAAGAAAAAAACTCACAGTTGTTAGAAAAAATAAGTTTATTTATTAAGAAAAAATGTACAAATTTACATTTTTTAAATAAATCTTTTTTTATGAATCGATGTGTTATTTGATTTATCAAAACCCATCCACTTCACCCAAGATCATATTTTTCCTTCTCTTCATCACTCGTTCAACCAGACTTGCATATTCGCCCAAAGTCTTGATCTGGAAGGTCCGCCACACCTTTGTCGCGTGATCGTAATCTTCATCAGAAATGTGTGTCTTCGACAACGAACTGTAGAATTTTGATTTTGGAGGAAGCGTGGCCTCGGTGAGCTTATCCCACGAATCCATGTATTCGTAAGGGAAGACACCTTTCCGTTTAACTAATTGGAACTTCTCGGGGTCGGTGAAATGAGCACTAGTAATGCCCATGTCGCCGTCCTCAAGGGTTCCAACCAGTTTATCTAATGGGAGCTGCATGAACCGGTATGAGTCCAGAAACCTTAACGTGATTGAAGTGTATTCAATCTTTTTCGAAAAAGAAATATAACGTTCTGTGTTGATGGGAAGCACGTCCATTCCTTCGGAATCAAGTTTTGATAATGCCATTACAATGAAATGAGCATCATACCCAGAAAGATTGTGAAAGAAAATGGGTATGTACTTTTTAGTCTTATACTGCAAATTGCAATCATTATGTGCAGCCCCCCTAAATTCACCCGTGATATGACAATGATCGCGGACCTTGACGGTCCCCGGTTCAATGTCTTTCTCGCAGATGTGGCATACCGTAGCATCAGCAAACTTTGCTTCTTGCTCGTCTGTCATTACAAGAGGAATGCACTTTTTGTAAATTTTATCAACTTTCTTGGCAAGTTTGACGAGTTCACCAACAAGCCATTTTTCAGGATTTTTTCCCCTGAAGGAGTTGAAACGCGACAGACTAGGTACGCGTGGACAAACGACCTGGTATGCGGCAGCGAAAGGGACATGTTTCTGGACTAAAGTAGTGTGAGAGGCGTTGGGTGGGGGACTGCAAGAATCATAAGGTTGCAATAAACTTTCAAAGTCCGCGTAAACGACGACGGGTACACGCTGCTGGTGCACAAAATCCTTAAACTTTAAGGTTTTATCGTCGTCTCCGGGTAAATCCACTCTTACAGGATCATCCCTTGCACAGTCAATCTCGTGGCGGTCCAGGAGATCTTTGCGTCCGAAATGTTGCAGACATCTGTCACAAATAAAAATAGCATGCTCATGCAAACTTAAAGAAGATCTAACTAACGCCGACAAGTCGTGAATCCAACAGTAATGGAATTTTTTCCCACTGCCGTCGGTAATCATCAACATGTTATATAGTGAACGCGTTTGTCTGCAGTGTGATGGAGGGCCCCGGAAACTAGATGTTTACCTTTAACTTCATCCAGACCGAAAACATTTACAGAATAGTCTTGATTTTGCCTCTCAAATTTAGAAATGTCAGAGAGTTTTACCGGAAACTCAATACTTGAAAAATCAAGGGGGTAGAGTGAACGCACTTTCTTATATATGATAACTCTTGTAGGTTTTATGCTTAGCGCCTTTACGTGATATGCAAGAATTGTCCATAGAAAGCACAACTCGTCATTCTTGTTTTCAATATTGATGACTGCCTTCTTTCTACAGATATCAAGTGGCAGAGCAACATAGGAAGACCCACGATAGAAAGGTTGAAAATTAGAAATGCTAATGTCGAGGTATTCTATTCTATCGAGAGTTTTGCCACTTGTCCTTTCTTGAAACTCACACAATTTTACTCTGAGCTCCGACTTCAAATATTTTTCATACCAATGCGACAGGCAAGTGCTTGTTGTGACTACACGCATTTTAGTTAAAAAGCACATATGGGCGGTTTCAAAAATCATTTCCTTCTGTATTTTATATTTGTTAATCACTCCAACCTGCACCTTTACAGATGGGGAGGACCGATTATCCACAATTTCGCGAAGTTTACCGGCAACAAGTTTAAAGCAAGCATCAATGAAATTCATTGGATCAATGAAACTTTGAGAATTTGAAATTGTCCCGGAATAAATTCTATTTTTAAATGCACTAAGCCTGTCTTCAAGGACTAAGCGCGATACTGCTGAATCACCCATCGTTGCTGCCTGATCATGACTGCATGATGGCGCCCCTGCACCGACGAACGGTCGGCTTGGCCCGGGCGAAGGACCGGTGGACAGTCGGCTTGACCCGGCTGGTGGACCGGCATACTGGCGGTTGGGCCCCGGCGATGGGTCGGCATACTGGCGGCTGGAGCCGGGCGATAGACCGGCATACTGTCGACTTGGGCCCGGCGATGGGTTGTTGAAGTGCCGGCTGGAGACGGGCTATGGGCTGGTGAAGTGGCGGCTAGGTCCGGGCGATGGGCGGCTGGGTCCGGGCGATGGGTGGCTAGAGCCGGGCGTTGGTCGGCTGGACTCGGGTGACGGGCCGGCATACTGTCGGCTGGGTCCCGGCGATGGTCGGCTGGGCCCGGCTGTTGCTGCTGCTGTGGCGGGTGGCCGGCTAGGTCCCGACGTCTCCCATGGTCGCCATATTGGTGGCGGAACTGCCTTGTTGGCCGGGCGTCCGACCGCCCCTTCTGAAACATAAAAAAGAAGAAAAATGTTTTAGTAACATGAGGAACATAATTTTGTAAGTATAAAATAATATAGGTAAATTACTGATGTACCAGAGTGCTGGTGGTTGCGGTGGTGGTGGAGTTGGCGGCATGCAGCTCTGCGACTCATCCACGTCAATATTTGGGAGCATGCTCCATTGTGAGCAATAGCTCTTTTTGGGCTACTTAATTCCTGAGAAGAATTACCCTTCCGCTTCTCTGGGCGTGATGGTTCATCTGAAAAAAGAAAAAAAAATGTATCAGCAATAGTTATAAAGACATGGGAAAAAAATAATCTATAGATAAATACGTACTGAAATAAAAAAGGTCACTGCAGGAAATATCCAAATCACCTGCGAACAAATAAATTTATAATATAGACTACTGCTTCAGCACTATAAATTTTCATAAATCTAGTTGCTTTAAAAAAAATATCATTACCAAAATCATCCTGGCCCTCAGCGAGAATTTCATCAATGTCTGAAGCAGAAAAAAGCTCATCAGTATACGTGAAAGAATTTAAAACAGCCAGAAAAACAAGTTAAATAACAATAATTTACTTACCAATATCGCCGAATAAGCTAAGATCCTCAGACGACATTGCGATGATCGAAGTGTTCAGCTCGACGACTCAGAGAAGACTGGATGGCAGAAGGGGGATCTCTTCCCTATTTATACATGCGTCTGGAGCCTTTGTTAGCGTGAGAAACGCTTGGCGTGAGAACGCAGTGCGTTGCGACATTAATCTCCGCGTGGGAAGCGCTTGGCGTGGGAAGACTGCGCCCCCGATGATAAATGTTTTCCGGGTGTGGCGCAGCTGTGCCGGATGTACGCGGCGGCTGATGCGAGGTGTCCCGATAATTAATGGCTTCCGCTCGCGGCCGGCAGATGCGAGGGGTCGCGATAATTAATGGCTTCCGCCTGCGTTGGGTCGCGATAATTAATGGCTTCCGCTGCGCGAGGGGAGACGGCTGAGTAAGAACTTCCGCTCCGCGGCCGGGCGCACGGCAGATGCGAGGGGTCGCGGCTTAGTAATAACTTCCGCTCCGCGGCCGGCTGCCGCTCCGCGAGGGGAGACGGACTCGCCCTGAACCAGTACTCTGATATAATTGAAATAAACGGCATTTTAATACTCAGAAAATGTAGATATTAAAAGATACGTCACACCACTAGTACAAATTAAGAATGTAATACTTGCCCTAAAAAAGTGTATTTGGAGCGTAATTGAGGTTTAAAAAATAAATAATAATCATCCATTTGCATATTTATGACCCGTAACTCAGGTTAAGAAGTAACACGTGCGCGGCGGGGAGGGGGGAGTGGGAAAAAAACTGGCCACAAGTGGGCTCACTCCCCCTTCAGGTGGTCCCGGTGATTAATGGCCTTGTTGACAGGCGTTGATGATTTATTGCTTCCGGGGTCGAAAGGTCACGCGCCCTGACCCCTAGAATCCCTTTGATGGCTTCGACCCGACTTTAACCACTACTCAGGCGATGATAAATATGTGCGACCCATGTGTCATAGACCTCCAAATTTTTTACTGTTATTGTTAACAGGTTTTTAACAATCTGGTGCAGCTGATGTGCTGCACAATCAATATTATCTACGTCAGATAAAGTGCAGGAACTCTTCATTTTGGATCCCCCATCTCTTACCATGCAGTGCACATTCTGTTTGGGATTCCCCACCATTCAAACATATTTGAAATATTTCCAAAATGTCATCTCCCGTTCGGCATTCTTCAAGTATCTCCGCTCTTAAAACGATATTTTCCCTTATAAAATCTTTTGTAATGTTCTGGATACCAATAAAACACCTTTCCAAAATCCTACCGGATATAGGATGTGAAGGAAACTCTCTCAAAATCCTTCAACACGTCTTTATTTTCGATCCTAAAGTTCGCTGCAGATAAATTCCGTAAAATATTTTTAGATCTTAATTTGCAATAACATTATCCAGCAATCGTGGGAACCCAAAATCTTCTACGTGTTGAAAAGGAAATCTAGATAAAGCTATCATTTCTGCAATTAAATAGTTTTAAATAATTTTTATTTTTAATATCCCACAGTTTGATTTTTTCTATGTATTCGTTAAAAAATGTTTTTCGAAATTCTCTTTTTACCATTTTTAAAGACGTTCCCTGCTGAATGTATTCTCCGGCAATCTTCTTAGCGGAGTCTTCTTTTAAGAATAACTCATATTTTTGTGGGTGTTTCGTCTGAAGATGACTTTTTTTAGAAAGTTTTACATTCATGGGAATATATTCCTTCAGAGTTTGTATTTAGCAGATTCGTTATTTACTACCGTAAAATATTTCCATATTACACTACTATACTTTTTTGTATAAATTGTTTTTATTTTAATTTAACTTACAACTTCCCAAAAAACAGAAGCGTATATAATGTACGCAATCGTATGTCATCCTAAAATATAAACACAAACACGCACAGTTCAAGGTCAAAACACGTCGCGTAATAGATCGCAGGTGACTTTTTCATTGTCGGTCCAAGTTGAAAAAGTATCCGTATCCGTATTCGCGGTTCTAGACAGTAATGATCCGTATCCGCGGATATACATTTTTAACGATCCGGTACATCACTAGTTGTGACATAGGAGAGTATTTGTAGATCGCTAATTCATTTACACAAGACGAGCACTTAATGTATTCATTTAGCAAAACGAGATTCCAATAACTTTCACCTAGCGCGCACTCGGGCCTCATTTCAAATGTCGATTTCACGCGCGCACCTGTGCAAACTCGTCCATAGAAATACACAGACCTGTACAAACCTGTCTGAGTAGCCTTGGGCTACGTTTAGAGAGAATCGTATGGAGGAGTGGAATATTGCTGACCGCGCATGCGCAGATGAAGTTTCTATTGGCATGCGTCGGCCGGTCGTGCCACCTGGCTACAGGCAAAGAACTTAAATTGCGACGTCACGTGGTTGAGTGGAATCTCTTTGACTGTTGGCTTAAGATCTTTTGAATCAGTTCTCTCCTTCCCCCTCTACTGGTGTCTCTGATAAGCTGACTCTTCTTTTGATTTATCTCTATCCCATGCTTACCAACGGACATAGATATTCTGTCCAGATCACCCAGCAGCTGTTCACGTCCTTCTACTGTTTGATCCTTTTATTTAGCATTATGCCATCTGCAAACAACCTAACTTTTGATAGTAAATGTTCAACACATTGGAATAATGAATAACAATCGTTTCAATACGCTAACCTTTGGCACTCCCATTTTCACTTCGACTTTTTTCGATACTGCATTTCCTACTCTAACGTTTTGTTTTCTACCTTTTAAGAATTCTTCTACCCAGCAAATCACGTGTCATCCACTCGTGACGTTTTTAAGGGCGTCCATTAATTACGTGAGATGAAAAGGGTGGGGAGGGGGGGTGCGGCGAAATCCCACGAAACCTCACCAAGAGGGAGAGGGGATCAGCGCAAATCTCAGGTGAGGTTTTGAAATTCTTGAAAATTGAAAAGGTCTACAAATGACGCGATTGTTAACTATAAAAGGGTTATATGGTCTACCCACCAGAAAGGGGGAGGGGGTGGCCAGAATTCCGGAAAAACACCTCAGGTAATAGTGGACGCCCCCTTACCTTATGTACAACCATTTTATGGCTCAATCTGTCAGAAGTCTTGGTTGCATATGAATTTTTGCATAATTTTACCTATCACTAATCTTAAATTGATTGTCCTAAAATTTTTGACTCTATTTTTCACCTTTCCTTTACCAGTCCTCTTGTGAGCAGCGAGTATTCCAGACTCAATTTAAATAATTTTTCGAGATAAGGTTCAATGGCACATAATGCTATCTTTAAGACATCTGTAGTAATATTATCTACACCGGCCCCTATGCGTTTTCAAATGAAGGTCTGTAGATTTGTCTGTGGGGATTAAAGCAAAACACGATTAGTAAATGATAACATAAAGGAACTGGAATGGAGATGCATTAGAAGGCGTTCAAAGAATTAAGGGCAGTGCTTTGATGGGGAAAGATGACCATGAACACTAGTTGACTTTCGATTCCAGGCATAAGTAAATGAGAAAATTTTCTTTCTTACGTAAGCGAGTCCGGGACTGGAATAAATTACCAAGGGAAGTGATGAATAATTCATCAAAATCACTGAAACAATTTGAATTTAAATTTCGTAAAGAGCAAAAGTAGGCAAGTACAGGAATGGGAATAAATGAGTGTGTAGGAAAATTACCACCGGAACGCAGTGAAATTACATTAGTATTAAACTAAGGATACATCTGAAATACGATACTGTATAATGAATTATACCTTTTTATTTATTCTCAATACAATTACTACAACGAAAAAATAATTTTCTTCATCACTTCTAGGATTAGGTATTAATGCCTGTTCCGTCTTCACTTTGTACTTGTACACTATGTCTTCAAAGGCCTACTAAAGTCCCCGCGTCCACTGGTAGATATATACTACATTGCCAGAGATGGAATTCTTTCTTCATCCATTCTTTCAATATGCTGCCTCCATGATTCTCTGTATTCCTCTATCCTTTTGTTTATACTGTACCAGCAGTTACCCGTGACTTCGTCCACGTAGAAGAGTGATGTAATATAAGATTTTCAAGAGAGGTCTGGATGCTCAGTGGTTAGGGCGTCCAACTGGAGATGGAAAAGCCCCAGCTTTAATTCCAGTCTTGGCGAGGATTTTCATAGATTCTCAGCTCGACCTTCACCTCTGGCACGGCTTGTTGTGTGATGTGAAGTACGCCAAATTGCTCACGTAGTTCTGATTCCACGTTGAACTTTAGGTCCCCTGTGCCCGGTAGGAGTACTGCGATCTTGTAACTTGTCGATGCGTTGTAACATCTCTCGTGGCACACGGTCGGGGTGGATCACTAACTTGCAGGTTACTTCGGGCAGGGCCGGCTCTAGGATTTTGGGGGCCCGGGTAAGCAGTTGGGGGGCCCTTGGCGAATTCATCAGTTAGGGACCTCCCTCAGACCAAATGGGCGACCTTTTTTTTAGATCTACATGTCGAGTGAGAGGCCCCTACAGCCTGTGGTCGGACCCCCCATCCGCCTGACCGACCCGGGTACATTTTCCAGGCTTACCCCCCCTCCACCCCGCCACCCCTAACGCCGGCCCTAACTTCGGGCATGTTCTCCAAAGCCGTTTTGAGTTCCCTAATTAAGGCATTAATGTCGTGTAATACCCGTCGTATTTTTTGTATGGTCTCTCTCTCAGTCTCTTCAATAATTCTATAATGTCTGTCAGTTACTGCTTGTTTATCGCCCTTGAAATATATCTGTAAAAACTGTGGTTTCATATTAGGCGAAGGAAGCATAGATCCAATTAGGTCATGTACTTGCCCCTGGATAGTAAATGTTGGTGAAAATCCTTGCTTTGCAACAATTCTATCGGTTCCAAAGGACGTCATATGGAAGCAGGAATTATACTTTCTGATAAGATTCAAAAATCGCCGCGATTCATCTGTGTTGTTAGAAAACAGATGTTTCAATGGTTCCATACCTGGCATTCTGATGTCCAATGTTAAAGTAGTAGTTGATTGTTTCTTCATAATTGGTTTCTCACTTTGCAAACAGAATTGAATGACTACCAGCCAATGACCACTCCGCTTGTCTGCCATTCCACTATCTGAATAAAATATTGATAAATTTCAAAAATTTTCTTCGGGCAATGCCGCGTGGTTCTGCCAAATCGTCCATGCTTACTATAGATCTTCTGATACAATATCGGTACAAAGCGATACATGATGTCACTAAAATGGCGCTCATGAAAGAAGCTTAAATAACTAATAATGTTTCAATTCTCATTCTGGCCCAGGCTGCATTTTAAAATTACCGCAAGAAAATCAAAGCTTCTATCACTCGCACATTAATACATTCCCTATATTGTATGTTAGTGACGTGATGAATAGCGAAATAAACTTGACTTATTATTTCAGATTGCGATACTAAATGAACCCGAATAATGACGCTGGCTGGCAATGTGCCGCTCATAAAAACGTAGTAAATTAAATACTGAATACATCTGAAACTACATTCAGCCGCATGAACTATGTCGTCAGCTTCATATTGGAAGTAACGTAATAAAAAATTTGTACTAAAATGCTTGTAACAGTGTTACAACGGAAAGTCCATAATTCTCTACAATTGTTAATATTGCTGGTCAAGTTTACATTACGATAAAGTGACTTTTATTGCTCGTGATTTAGTAAGGTGTATAATGAAATTGATTCTGATAGTAATTTATGTTACACTAATTAGGAATCTTGATATAGAAAATTCTGTTACTTCTCGAAATGTAGTTCCAGTGCGTTTAATGTGTTGAGGTGTGTTTGTATCGTTTGATTTTATAGCGACAATATTAACAGATATAGTGGTTTGGTTGAAATGCTGCCTAGACCAGAAAGTTTTTGTTACAGTGTAAGACTGAAGGAATTTAGTTATTATTAGTAATCAATAAGCAGCTTTCATAAGCTCCTTGTAAATGAGGTGTATTGTGTTGTAAACGACTTCCAGTGTTGCTTCATGAAACAATAAGTTTCTACATTAGTCCATTGAATACATTCTATTTAGGTGAAGGATTGGATAGATATTTGCAGAATATTGAACAGTAAGTAAAAAGCATTGTTTCGTGAATCATAGTCTCTACTATTTGTACAAAAATTTTGAACAAAAAATAAAAAGGGTTTGTTAAGTTTTAAATTTTGGTAAAAATAATTTGTAATTAACAAAAAAGAAACAGAAAATAAATTGAACCGAGATAGAATGGAATCCTTTACATTTTTATAAATACGACATTTCGGGCACGAACTTCTAGTGAACCGACTTTCGTGCTGGTATTCTCATAGCATTTTACATTGTTTTTTATTCCAATCTTTGATTTTTCACATTTATTATAACGCATATAAATGTTAATTATGGTGTAATATTTGAGATATCATACTATTTTATGTGCGCAAATGTAAACATCTCTTTGCGAACTTAACAACAGTACCTACCTTTTTTTTAATTTAAGGTTAAGTACAGATTTATATTTCCTGCTTCCAAACTATTATTTGTCAAGTGCATCGGTTTTATGGCTTTTAAACTAACACAAACTTACATATGTAAGAAGATTATTGCTTTTATTTCTGAAAGGTAGTGTTTGCGATTTACGTAAAAAACAAAGAGTAAACTTGGCACGGCTATCTACGAAGTAGGGAACTCTTTGTTGTTTGAGAATTGATATTAATTTCAATTTCTAAAAGAACTATGCGTTTTTGCAGGATAAAATCTATCCTATGTCATTTCGCACGCAATTAACTGACTTATGCCAAATTTCATTTAAATATGTTGAGTTATTAAGGCGTGATTGATTCCAGAAGTACATCCAAACACACATCCAAACTTTCTCATTTATATATAGATAGGTATACCAATTTCTTCCCAAATTTCTTCTTGTACGGTGTTGTTTAGTGAAGCCTTTATGCTTCCTAAGAAATCTGATTTCAGCTGCCTGAATTTTACTCCTGTCTCTTGTTTTAGCCAACGACGATTCACTTCCAGACGCCATCGTCTTATAGAATTTTATAGTTATATCTTGTCTTGCTTTGTTCTGAAACGCTCCATTTATTTACCCACATACTGATTCAAATTTGTTGATCTCTTTCTCTAATTTGTAACTGATTTCACAGCCTAGGTAATTAAAACTCTTTACCTGTTCTATCACTGTGTCATTAATTACTGTTTTCAAGCGAATGGGGTGTTAACCGTAATGGACCATCATTTTTATTATCTTTTTGGGTATCTGAAGGTTGTATTCCTTTCCTGCTAGTTGACATAGTTTGTATAATGCTCTTTGTAGTTCCTCTTCGCTTTCTTGAAGTATTGTTACACCATCTGCATAAAGGAGGACATTTAGATATTTATTCCTCTTCAACTGTATTTCCTGGTTGTAAATCGGCTTCCAGGTTCCAATCAGGTGGTCGATATGTATATTGAACAAAGTTGGATACAAGCTGCAGACTTGTTTAAGGTCTTTGCTAATCAATATCTCTTCACTTTTCTTGGGGCCATTATTGATTATTATTTTAATAGCTTTATATAAACTTTTGATAATTCCAATTAAATACCCAAGGTTTCCCTTTTTCGTCATTATGTTCAACATTTTGCATCTATCCACACCATAATAAACGTTTTCAGAGTAGATGAAAGCTGTATGAGTTTCCATATTGACTTCACGTCTCTTTTCTAAAATTCTCTAAATGCTAAACATATTGTCATTGCATGACCGTCCCTTCCGGAACCCTGCTTGTTCCTTTTGTTTTTTGAGTTCTACTATGATTTTTAGTCAGCATTTATTATTTTGCGAAAACCTTATAAATAGTATTTGTTAGACTTATACCTCTATAATTTCTACATTCATTCCTTTGTCTCTTTTTAATGATAGATATAATCTCTATCATCTTCCAGCTGCTTAGTATTTTGTAGCTTTTCCAGCACTCATTAAATAGGTATAATATTCTAAATTCACACAGAGGGCCTGCATATTTTAATAATTCCTTGTTGACACCACCAGAGCCATAAGTTTTCTTATTCTTCATATTTCTCAACAACTGTAATTCTTCTAAATACTGGAGTTGCTCCTTTTGAGGATCTAGGATTCCTGTGCACCACAAGTTCCTATAGAATTCTTTCCAGGGCCGCCGTAACCGGGCGTGCAAGGCGTGCACCGCACGCGGGCGGCATGTCGAGGAGGGCAGCAAAACGAGTTTTCGACAGTTGCCGCCCCGCGATAGTTGCCACTCCATTGTCATCGCAACGAAATTTGCAGCGTATTATGTAACGGGCGACCTTTTTTTCTTAGCTCAACAGTTGCTTAGGGCGGCCGGTGACACTCGGGATGACAACAATGGGGGCCGCAAATAATGTTCGAAGGGGCGGCAATCTCACAGTTTTTTGACCCGGTTCGGAAAATTCCTAAATCCACCACTGGCTGTAGTTGACAGGGGCGGCATAATCGGTATTGCACGCGGGCGCTCAAACAGCTAGCGGCGGGACTGATTCTTTCCATTGTTGCTCAATAATCAACTCTTCATGTGCAACTCTTTCTCTGCTTTATTTATATGTCTTAGCGTTTCATACGCAAAATCTTTTATTCCATGCATGTCATTTTCTATAGCTATAAAATCGTCCCATTAATCACAATGTGCAGATCTTATTACATGCTGTACGTTATTTATTTTTGTATATATTCTTCTATTGCTGCTTGCGTTTTATTTTGAAGGGATTTCCTATATGCTTTATCTTTTACCGCCTTCTTTACAAAATCATTCCATATTCTTAATACCATTCTTTTCCTGTACTTGCCTTTTCTTCTCTTCCCAGTAGCTTCATTAGCTGCCTCTCTATACATTCCTTTATATTTTGCCATTCCTTATCAACATCATCCACTTTAAAAACTCTTGGCGTGTATGTCTTTGGCTTTAGTTTCTTCCATTTTGTAATCATTGTAATCGTTTTAAACTATAAATAATGGTACGAGTAGATATCACTTCCTCGGTGCAGGTGAACATTCTCTATTTGGTTACAAATTTTATCATTTGCGATAATGTAGTCTATTGGTGATACATGACACCTAGTACTCCAAGTGTATTTGTGAATATCTTTCTTCCCGAAAAAAGTGTTAGTGTTAAACGTCGCAAACTGTAGAAGTTCCTCCCCATTTCTGTTTATATGCTGTTCTACAAATTCACCAACTACTCCAGGAATTAGGATGTTGCCAACCCTGGCATCTGTGTCGCCACGTGTAAGGGTGAAAACATGCCGAGCATGTCGCCGTGAAGGTGGCGGTGGAGGTCGCGCTGAAAGTGGATGTCGCGGTAGATGGGTAAAAATATGCCACGAAGGTCGCGCTGGAGGGGAAGGTAGATGTTGAGGTATAACTGCTAGCGTTCACCAGTGTTTTGAAAATCCTTGTAGGTGCCACACGTTGTAAATCGTTAATATTTTGTGTTTAACGCGAGTATCATTTACTTTAATTAGCATGCAATGATTCGTGGAAGTTAAAACGAAAGGGATGATGATGGTCTGTTAGTAGCCACAAAGTGGTGGCTACTTTCTACGGCTGGTATCGGAAGGTTCAGTTAACAGCAAATAAATGAACGGATACAAACGCTTGGTGAATTTCACAATTTAAATCAGAATCTGAAAAATCATCCAGACTAATTCCATGCCCACCTTCGAAAGACACCACAAACTTCACGGTAAAATCGTGGACAAACTGAAGTCAAATGTTTATAATCTTTACCACACCAATCCAACACATGCTGAGGGAAAACTCGTCGTGACTATAAATTAATGGTGATTATTGTAAATAAAGTAATGTATCGTTTAACAAAACATTTTTAAGTCAAATCTAAAAATTTTCAATCCCAAATCAGAATTTCTATTTAAAATTCAGAATTTTCCATTTCAAATTCAGTCAACACTTTATTTTAAATAATAATTAGCACGAGGAATTGTTTTTACTTTCTTTAAACTTATAATGATTGTTGGACTGAATTGTCTGATGTTCCATTTCCGTCGGTATATGATGTGTAATAATTTCTGAATAGTCAATCAAGTCACTAACAATAGATAATTATTTCAATTAGGGTAAATGTATTTGGGTGCAGGAAAGGATGAAAAATGGGTGTGTAGGAAAATTGCCACCGGAGCGTGCGCTCCATTGCAATTTAATTAAATATTATTATTATAAATTTTGTGGTAATTTATCTACCGCTGACTGTCTAATTGCTCGAAACATTCACTTTTCCGTAATTGTCCAATTTATAAAAATCTGTATTTATTATTTCATCAATAATTTATTTAAAACAGAATGTAGCATTGTCAATGTCAGTACATTGTTAATTTATATCCGCAGTTGTGTTAAACGAAATGAAATCCATTAAATAAATCAATATTTAGAACAAGACAAAATTAAAAGACACCTCTTTGTACAATACGAAAGCCGACCTGCATAATCAATTGTTGAAGCTGGATCGCGTGGCCTTGTCATAGCTCAGCCAATCAGACCTCCCGCAGTGCGCTAGGCCGCGAGGTGAAAACAAAATACTTTGCGGTGGCGTGTGCGACCGCCTCGGCGTGCGCCGACACATTACTAACAATGCTTTTGTTTCACGTGGATGAAACATCTACCGCCAGCGCCACCGCGACCTTCACCGCAAGCTGCTCGGCATGTTTTCACCCTAAGGACAGGTTGCTCTTATTGACTATACTGAGCTGGTGTTGAAGTTCATCATAACATGTGTTCTCTTTCTTCCCCTTTCTCTGGGGCAAATTCGCCATTAATATTAAGTGTCCTCTATCTATCTTGCACATCACCATTTTTCCATTGCGGAAAGAATATTCTATTATCTTGTTTTTTCCATTTTTTACTAACCAGTATTGTTGCAAACCCGCTGCTTGCACGGCTGAGATAGTTTGTTCTTTTTAATTTTTTCCTAGAATCAATTATGACAGCGATATCAGTCCCTTTCGCATGCAACTTATTTAAATAGTCCCCTATCATTGCAAGTAGGTAAATTTACCCGATAGGAAGCGTGCATAAACCACGTAGCTCCATTTTGTAGCACGCAGCTTTTTTCCCCTTTTGATTCCAGAAGATATTTTGTACTGTTTTCTCTTGTCAGACTATTGTAAATTACATACGGAGATAATTAACTGGGGGAAATAAATATTCACATGCTGTTGTGAGTTCTGTTACATATTTTAACTGTGAAAAATGTTATGAAAGAAAAAGCTACATGGTCTGGCTCGGAACCCCACCCCTCCCCCCACGTAGCCCAGCGTAGCCTTCCAGCCAACCCCTCCCCCCCCCTCCCCTTGACCGAGCCACGTAGTTTGTGCATGGTCCCATACACAATAAATGCATTTCCTTGATGTCAATGCCTGAGTCAATTATTTTTACTCCTAACTTCCAGACTCAGGCGTAAATGAAAATGTTCAGGCCTAAGTGATGAGGGGATGCACGAGAGAAGTAAAGGAATTGGGTTACAAAACTTTGGTCAGACCATTGCTTGAATATGGTAGTGTAGTATGGGACCAACATTTTGAGTATCAAATACAGGAGTTGAAGAGGGTGCAAAGAAGGGCTGCTAGATTTGTTTCTGGAAATTATAGCAGAATGAAATCAATGACAGATATGATAAAGGAGCTGGAATGGGATTCATTGCAAGACAGGAGGAGGATGAGGAGGGTCATGTGAGTGTACAGGGCGTATACTGGTGATGAGGCATGGAAAGTTATTGCAGTAGGTATAAAAAGTAGTTCATGGAAGGGAAAAGATGACCATGACCACAAGCTGACACTCGATTTCACTCACAAGGGTGTTGGAAGATTTTCTTTTTTAGGTAAGGGTGTCAGGGATTGGAATGAGTTACCAAGGGGAATGATGAATAACTTACCGAAAACGTTAAAAGAATTTAAAGTTAAAGTTTG
The DNA here is from genome assembly GCA_031002005.1 of Vandiemenella viatica. Taxonomy (NCBI): domain Eukaryota; kingdom Metazoa; phylum Arthropoda; class Insecta; order Orthoptera; family Morabidae; genus Vandiemenella; species Vandiemenella viatica. The sequence goes on from JARYHS010014970.1 coordinate 48,317, forward strand.
TAGAGGGCAAATGTAGGTGGGTGCAGGATATGGGGAAGTTGGGTTTGTAGGGAAATTGCTCCATTGCAATTAAATAAATTAAATTAAATTATAATTACGAAAATAAGGATTTTATAGCTTACAGCCTACTACAACACAATTTAATACCGTAAATAGGACTAGAAATAAATAATATCGTAGGCATGTGCCAATACATTATATAACGAAATTGTGAATTACGTTACTACAATTATTGTTTTTATTGTATCTATTGCAATAACTTTTGAATTTTACGCAATTATCTTCAACTTCGAAGGTAACTTGTTTGATTCCTAAATATTTTCGATTTTTTTCCAATTCATCGTCAGAGCATTATTTCTTTTTAGACACAAATAATTCAGTATGTAAACTAAAAATTGTAAAATATTTTCCTTTATGTACAAATTCTAATAATAAATTTATTTCACAGTTTTGGAGTTATATTTATCAGCAAGAACGTTGAAACAAAAACTTTCAGTTCATTTAATGTACCGTAGTTGAATAGTAAATTGAAATCAGAAAAAGTGCCTTATGGCCTTAGCTGAAGTGCTGCGTGTCACTTTTTCTCATGGTATTCTGTTCTCAGGGGCGTAGCTACTATGGGGCTAGGCGGTGCAGTGCACCGGGGCCCTCACGCTCAGGGGGCCCCCAAGCATACCTCAAGGGGCCCCTAAGCGCACCTCTAGGGCCCTCAGGCGCAGTTTAGAGGGCCCACGAGCCTTCACGGTAAACTGGCGACCTTTTTTTTTTTTTTTTTTTTTAGCTCTACCGTCGTCTAAGGGCCCCCCTGAGAACACAGGAGCCCCTCACTAAGGGCCCTCGCTGCTCAGGGGGGCCCCAACGAATGCTCAAGGGCCCCTAAGGAACAATTCAAGGGCCCCATCCTCAGTTCAGGGGGCCCCTACCAACACACAAAGCAAAAAAACAGGTCGCCCATCTGGCCTGAGGGCCCCAAAATAAATTTTTTGCACCGGGGCCCTTGTTGACCTAGCTACGCCACTGTCTGTTCTGCGAGGGTTCTGTGTGTTTTTCCACCAGTAAGCCAAATCTGGGTTGGGATCGAAATTATCCATTCACTTTGATGAGTAATACCGTTAGTACGTCATCAACATTTAGGGTATCAAAACAATTTTGTTTCTCAGTTTTCGTGAAGTTCACTGAAACTTCGCTCATATTTTGCAGTGGTGAATTAATATGGAAGCATGAAATGATTTTTAATAAATTTGGATAATGATTGTCTTCACTATTTTCGCCTAACACTTTGTTCGATAACTGACGACTTGATAGAGACTCTTTGCCCTTAGACCATATTTTCCTCTGCAGAAATTCATCAGTAGCTTGTTCTTAGCTTATGGTCACTGCTTCAGGTAGATCCTACAGGACGTCTTCAAACTCCTTTACTCTATAATTTAATATATCCTAATTTGGAACGCTAATTGCATAAAAGTCTTTATTTTTAAACATGGAATTAGAAGATCTACGTAACGTTTTCTTAATTCTGCTAAGAAATTTTTGATTACATCTTCATGATCACGGAAAAAATTCTACAGACCCTCTACTCAATTTTATGCTTTTATCTTTACAAGTACCTAACTTACATTCCTTGTCAAACAGAGTCAATGCTCAATTGGCAGCAATTAGATTTTTCAATTTCATTTCGCAGACTAAATTCAGCCAGCACTTTCTCAATGTTCATCTTGTCATGAATTTTTTGGAAAATATTGACAAAACATAGGTTACATCAATCATAAAGCACAAAAATTTCTTGAAAAGCACAGATTTTAAAGTTTTAAGAAGTTCATCACTTTTGCTTGAAGAATTTTATTGTAGTTTTTGTCAGCACAAAAGTCTTCAGAATACGAAACAGTGACCGTTAAAGCTTTGTTTTCTGAAGAAATCCGCCTGGTATGATAGATGGTTAACGACTGATTCATCCAATGCTTCAGCCAAATCATTAAATTGTTTCTCATTTTAAAATAAAAATTGTATTCACCTTTAATTACTTTTTCGCATGTTTGAGCGTAGCACCGAGAGTGGTGGTGTAGTGGATAGCGTTCTGGCCTCGCATTCGGGAGGACGGCGGTTTGAATCCCCGTCCGGGCATCCCGATTTGGGTTTTCCATGGTTTCCCAAATCACTCCAGGCAAATGCCGGGATGCTTCCTTAAAAATGCTATGGCCGAATTCCTTCCTATTCCTTGCCCCCATCCTTTCCCGTCTCTAAAGACCTCGCTGTTGAGAGACAAAAAGCAGCTAAAAAAAAAAAATTGAGCGTAGCCTATGTTATGGAGGCTATCAAAAACCAGTTCCTTCTACAAACCCAGCAAATGCTGAACCAACACCAAAATCTCCTTCAACCACTACAGAACCTACCAGATATCCTGGACCAGCGATCCCCCACTGACGCTCGCCATAAGCACCATAGAAATAAAAAACAACATCAAATCACTAAGAAATACAGCTCCAGGGCCAGATGGAATCCCCAACGCAGTTCTTAAACAACTTCCATCCATATTTCACATTCATCTCTCAACGCTCTTCACAGCAAGCTACCACATAGGGTATACACCCAAAACCTGGAAACACGCCCACGTGCTTCTCTTCCCAAAACTGGGAAAAACCCCCACTAAACCAGAAAACTACCGCCCAATAAGTCTGCTATGCTCCTTCCTAAAACTCATGGAGAAAATCATGACTCGAAGACTCCATAAGCACCTAGCCATCGACAACAAACTAGGTAATGTTCAAGCCGGATTCCGCCCCGGAGTAACAATAAACGACCAACTCCTCCGTGTCGTGACCGCAGTAGAGGAAGGCTACGCTAAAGGAAACACCACAGCAGCAGCTTTTATGGACGTCCAGAAAGCTTTCGACACTGTATGGCACGACGGACTTCGGAGAAAATTGATCGAACTAGAGCTCCCCGAAACCACAACCCACTGGCTTTGTGACCTAATCAAGGGACGATCGGGACAATGTAGGCTGGGAAACGTACTCTCCGAACCATTCTACCTACACGCAGGCGTACAACAAGGCTCCTCAATATCACCACTCCTGTACATCAAATATGTCCGAGACACTCCGCAAACACCCAATGACCCCACTACAGGAACCGCACTCTTTGCAGATGACACAGCGTTCTGGGCAACCAGAAAACGGCCGATATCCGCAGTCACCCAGCTACAAAGACAACTCAAGACATTTGAAGAATACTGCAACAATTGGCGAATTACAATCAACGCAACAAAAACCCAGATCATCATCTTCCGGAACAGAGGCCAACGAATTCGCTGGAAAAAGCTACCACGCCTACGTGTAAACGGCAGGCAGGTGGGTTACGTGAGGCGCGCCAAATATCTAGGCATTAAATTAGACCCACAGTTGAACCTCCAAAGCCACTTTAAAACAATAGCTACTCAAAGCAAACACAGACTCCAGACCATACGGATTTTAAAGGGAAGGAACCATGGCTGCACAACAAAGACGCTATTAACACTCTATAAAACGTTAATTCGGCCGTACATGACTTACGCCCACATTTTTATGCATAAAACTTCTCGAGCAGGATTACTCCGCCTGCAGCGAACGGAGCGATGGGCACTGCGCCTAGCGCTCCGAGCTGACAGGCGAACCCGAATTGAAACACTACATACCCAGACAGCGGTACAACCGCTGACAGAATACGTACAAGAACAGAATAGAAAATATTTCAATAAAGCTCGTGACAGACCATTCTTCCGACAACTGACTGACAAACTAAATCAACTTGAAACCACACCATATAACTTCTCACTTAGGACACTACGTGACACATAATACAAGACATATGCAACAAAACACAAACAAACGAAGCAAAACACAGCCACAGCCACAAGAACAAGACGCACTTAAAACGAAAATACACCATTCCCTCCCCACACACATAAAGGCAGAAACGAAAAAGAAACGCAACCGCGAAACGATATACACAGCAACTAATTCAAAACAAAAAAAAAAAACCACACAGCAACATATAAAAACCGACTGTCGACAACTATGACTGCCCGGACTATCCAATACATGCATCACTACTGACTGCCCCTCCCTCCCTCCCTTTGGATCTGCTTTCCGGTCGGATTGGGCGGTGTGTGCTGCGGCGGAGTCTGACAACTTAATTACCGAACATAAACAATACTACCGAGGCTGAAGACCGGGGGCACGGTAAAACAGCCAGACAGGTGGATTCGTCCACCTGTCAAATGACAATGATGATGATGATGATGAACACCCAGTTCTATCCAATAAGCAATAAAATGCATCGATATAATATTCAGCACATTGTTCCGTAATTTTTCAGCCACGCCATTGCTAACACCCATATTAGCATTTGACCCATCTAGACAGACACAAATTTCTCTTTCGGCCACCACGAAGAAGATAATGAATTCATTTATCTAAATTACGTGCTTAAGTAGACATAAACAAACAAACAAAAAGTGGAGAACTAACTTTAGAGCAGAAATTGTGTCATAATACTCAGAGATGTGATGTAAGTATCTTTATTTTCAAGATGATCTATCCACGCTAAATTCAATTTTTCAAATCTATTGAACTTACTTCAGTTTTGCTAATGATTGTTTATGGAGCTGTATTTTATCGAATTCATGGTATCGTTTGTGCAGTAAGATAGGGGTCTTATCTTTAGCATAATATGATATTGATACATAAGTTCGCCAACAATTCCAGTGATTCTCAACGCTTTTTATACTATTTATTTAATTTTTAATGGTGACCTCTCTGTCCATTAAACCTCTAACAGCTATTGAAATACCTTTTTTTATTGGTTTACGTCTTTATTTACTCATCGTCGACGTCATTAGAGGGTTAGAGGGAGGAAAGAACTGTGACAAGTAACACGATTGAATTCAGTCATGGCCTTTTGAAGGAACCATCCCATCACGTCTGGAATTATTTCGAGAAATCATGTGAAACCCAAATCTGTGTATCCGCGCTGGGATTCGAGTCTGCGTCCTCACCCACCACGATCGAGATATTAAAAAACCGAGACCACCACTATTAACAGTAAAATTTTCACATTCCACAGCCATTTTTCCCAAGGGCGTATCAAGGATCAGAACTAGGGGGGGGGGGGGGGGCGAGCAACTCGTGTTGGTTTCGTGGAAGTGGGGTGGGGGACTGAAACATGACGATTTCTGTCCTGAGATAGTTCTTCACTCGTCTAAGCGTACTGAAGGATCGTTCCACTGATGCTGTAGTCCATGGAATAGTGCTAGGAATTGTGAATGTTTTTTCATGGTGGGGAAAAAAAAATTAGTTTCGTTGGACAGGTCCACGCTTCTATATTGAAGCGTACAACTTGTACTCCCTCTTTTATGAATTAAATTACCTTTTAATTTAATTATTTTATCAACTATTATTATTGAATGAAATTTCTGAGAAGGGGAACTGGGATTTTACTTTACTTGTTAGCAACACCGTTTCACGTACGTTTGACATTAAAATTTATTACAAATTTACTTTTCAGTTACAATTAAACAATCAACGTGTAATACAATAGATTCAATATCTATCAGTTCTCAGGGGTTTTGTTATATGTCCTTTCACGCAGCGGGGCGATGAGAGTCTCTAAGGTGACACTGGGTTTATCAATACGACAACTGCTTTGCGGTGGTTATCAACGTCTGCGTGCAGTTACCATTTTTCCGGAGGCGCCAAGTCTGCTTCCAGTAGCATTCCCAGGCGATGGCCCATCCGTTGGCCGTCGGACTGAGTCATCCACTCCGATGGCGAGGTGGCTATACACGATCGCTCCATTTGGATGTCATCCGTATGGATGACATCCATGCGGATGACATCCAAAAGAGTAACACACACGATCATTCCATCACTCCAGTCAGCCACGACAATGAAAAAAAAAGGCAAAGCAAGCAACAATAGGTTGTCAATTTGCTATACAACAATCTAGTTACGCCAAGTACTAAATAAAATGAGCCCGAATTAATTTTAAAGGATATGCAAACTGTCGAATACTGAATAAAAGTCCTGAGATTTAAATAAACGTCAAAAAAAGTGCGAAATTATGAAAAATAAGCTCTGTAATATTACGAAAACTTTTAAAAATACTACAAAATGATTATAAAACATGATTTATTAATTGAAATAGTTTAGCAGGCTGAAAATAGTGACAGGTACTGTACGTCAAATGTAGAAAAGCAACATATTTAAACAAGTAGGCTCATATAAAATTAATCTTATCATACTATGATCTTTTTAAAAAGAAGAACGCAAAGAATTATCTTTTTTTTCCAACACGGTTTATCTGTTGGCGTTTATTTTTAAATAATATTAGCAATTGAACTATTCCATAATTATTTATATTTTGTCATGGTAGTCAGGATCAGAGATCCTACAAGCATGGTAAGCACTGGCGTATCTAGGGTGGGGCAGGTAGGGCACGTGCCCTGGGCGCCATTGAAAAGGGGGCGCAAATTATTAAACTTAAAAATAAACCAACAATATAATTCATATTTAAATAATCCCGCGCTAACGGTGCATGGCTGATGAGTTTTTGCGAAGGAGCAAGAAGCAATGAGTTAACAGCGAATCTGAATTAAATCGGAAGGTATATTGGCGTGCCCGAAATGTCCTTCAATGAACTAATAGTAGCGGCCCTTGCCCCGCGCCCGCACCGGAAAAATTTTGTTCTATGGATATAAGAAAAGCGGTTCTTTCTACATTGCTTAATTGCTGGTGTGATGATCGGCGTGCCTCAGTTGTGTATTTTATTTGCATTGATGCGTCGTGATCGAGCGTTAAGCTACCTTATTTCGCAATAATACCAACGCAGTATAAAACGGTTGTTTTCAATGAAAAGAGAGAGAGAGGGGCTGAGGAAGGAAAAGACGAAAATTGCAAGATGAAGTAGCATAATAATCCAGCAAGTACTTCAAGAAGTATAGATACTTCTTCTTGAAAAGTATGCTACTGGATGTTCGACATGTTCTATGGAATTGCCTACATCAATATGTACAATAAAATGCAAAGTATCCAACACTAATTTAGCGCAAGACGAGGAGGATATGACTTTAGATAATTCTGGGTGTGACGAGATTAAGAGCAGCGAGGCTACTAGTTCTAAGGCTATTAAGACTTTAGAAAACATTAGTTTTTAGTAGGAGGAAAAGTTGGTGGAGGTGATATGGTGGATGATGTAGAAAAGCCAATTATTTTCATACTAGAAGTAGTTAAGAAGCTTTGTATTGGACAAGTATACTTTTATAAAATAACAGGGAAATCAATTCTGTCAGATCGTTTGAAAACAGAAATAACTGAAATCATGCCCGTAACTACCGCCGGGGCAGCCGGGGCACTGCCCCGGGGCCCCCAAGCTCGAGGGGCCCCAAACTGATGGTTAAAAAAGTATTGTATATTAATAACTAATCTAACTTCCTATAAAATATCCAGTAACTAGCTAAAAGTTAATAATAAAAATTCCATCCGTGTCCGTTCGTATACTCCATTCGCTTCGCATGCAAAAGCAGCTGTAGAACAGACAGCAGAATGTCGAGTCGAATGTGTCATGTCGCGCGAGGTGCAGGCTGGGACGTGCAGTGAGCTAGTGCTAAAATTTGGAGAATGAAAGAAGCTTCTGGCGAAAAGTTCTTGAAATAATCCTAAATGTGACCTTAAAGGTCCGGTCAAATAGAGCGCGTTCTACCCGCGCGGGCAGAACGCGGCGGTCTGACTGGCATGCAGTCCGCCGTAGTTGTAGTGGACGAACAGAGCGCGGGCAGCTGAGAGGCGGACCAGTGTTGAAGCAATCGTGGACGAAGGAAGGGGTAATTCATTTTTTTATTTTTGTCTGCCCCCTCCTTATTAACATGTCTAGCGGTTCATCTGACGAAGAAGAATTGCTTCTTGAGCCCGCTTTTAATAGTTCAAAGCGAAAAAGTCAGTATATACTTCACAAAACAATCCTGTCACCTAAACCATTACCACATCCATTCCTCACTATTTTTAGGCGATGAAGTATTCAAACCTACAAACTTATTTAATGCGCCCTTTTTCAAAAACTACAATTGTAAATGATGAAGCGAAAAAAATTCCAGAAACATTTTTATAGGGGACGACGTGTAGTAGAAAATTCCTTTGGAATTTTAACTCAGACGTGGCGTACATATTTTAGGCCTATAAAGTTTGATGTAGATAGCGGAGTCCATATTGTCAAAGCTACATGTTGCTTCCACAATTTCGTAAGAAGTTACACAAAACAGTTCACTGAAATTGAACTACAAGATGATACAATAATGACAAATCAACATGGCAATGCTTTCTCAACCGCAAGTCGATTGAGAGAGACAAACTGATGCTGCCTATGCGGTACGAAACCATTTTCTAAATTACTTCAACAACGTAAATTCATTTTAATTTTATAATAATTATGCCAGCATATTATTGTATGTATGGGTTATGGAAAATAAAACATGCTGTATAAAATAAATAAATGTAAACTTATTAGTCTGATTGAGCTTTTCAGCTTTTTCATTTCACATTTCTGCTTTCTTGACATGTTTTTGTAGTCGGGATGTCGAGAGTCATTTAAAAATGAATACTCTCGAACGCACTGAATGAGACTTTCTGTCTCGTCCGCCGCGGACTCTGAAATTCGCAACCTGCCCGCCGCCGCCGCGGACTGGGCTTCCGTCGCGCGGTAGGCCGCGCTCTGTTTGACTGGGATGATGCAATACTATGTACCAGAGATTCCGCGCGGGCTGCCCACGCTCTGTTTGACCGGCCCTTAACACTTGCAACATGTAATCCCGCATTTCGTGGATCTAGTGAAAAGTTAGACTGTAGCAACAAAGGAAACTTTCTCTCGATAGTTCAGCTCTTGTCAAAATATCACCCAGTACTGTTGGGATTAAGTGAAGTTTACAGGTATATCAAAATAGTTAATGATGAAGAATGGACAGCTATTGATATCAAAATATTTGAAACTTTTGTATCCTTTAGGGAGGTAAAAGTTCAGTCTGCCCAAGATCTTGCAGAAAAAATAGTTACTTCATTGGAAGATAAAAACTTTTTTTTACCAAATGTCGTGGACAAGGCTACGACGGGGCGGCAGTCATGAGTGGGGCATACAGTGGAGTACAGCAGAGTATTAAAGAAAAAGCCCCACGCGCATACTTTGTTCACTGCGCTGCACATAACCTTAATTTAGTATTATAGGATGCTGTGGAAGGAAACAGAGTGGTCTGCCAGATTTTTTAAACCATTCAAAGTGTGTATTGCTTTTTTGGTCGTAGTATATTGCGCTGGCAAGACTTGAAGTCAGTGTACGACATTGAGGCTCAGACTGATTCACTGAATTCGAAAGTAACACTGAAAACTCTTAATCCAACTCGATGGGCAGGTAGGAGGCAGTGTATGCACTGAAACACAGGTTTTGTGAAGTGTAGAAAAGCCTTACCCGCATAACTTTGACTTCCAGGAAAAGCAAGGAAGGAAATGAAGCACAGCAACTAAAGAACAAACTTGAAAGTTTTTAATTTGTATTGTTTTTGGTTGTACCTTGTGCAGAGTGAAGTTTTAGAGTCTCTCAATCTCGTATCAAAATCCTTACAATATGAAACCATGGACCTGTAGTATGCATATGAATTATTTGGTAATTTATTTTTAAGGATAACCGAAATACTTGGAAAGTTTGAATAACGACACTTATTAAGTGATACAACATGATTTTTAGCCAATGCATGTGAAAGTGATATTGACAAAAAAGCAGTTGATTTCGTTAATAAGTTTCCAAATGATGTGAGTCCAGCCTTTCCTTCACAATTATGTTCAGTGAAAAATTCGTTTCAAAACAAACTGAAAAAAATGAAAAGTGTTAAGTAATTTGCTAATTATATAATTAGTCGACCACAGTTCGCTTTCATCAAGCTACCCAGATGTTTGCACAGCGTGCGTCATATATTTGACTGTTCTTGTGACAGTATCAAAGGCTGAACGGTCCTTTTCTAAACTTAAATTGATCAAAAATTACTTGAGAAGTACAATGGCTCAAGAAAGACTCACCGACTTAGCTTCGCTTTCAATTGAGAATGATCGAGCTCAATAAATCAACTTTGACAAAGTAATTGATGAATTCGCTTCTTTGAAAGTTACAAAACAAATGTTTAAGAAATAATCAAATGTAGCTAATATTTAAGCTTTTCAATCTACACTACTTTCCATTCATCAGTTACTGATTCCTTGTCTTTTAAGCAAAGTATGCATTTTGACTAACTTAATTTACATCTATTATAATTATATCTTTAATCTATCTTAAATTTTATTCAGAAAAGTCATATTTTAAATTATCGAATTAAAAGTTTTCCGCTAGTTTAGTCTTATTAAAAGTTAATGTTTTAATTTTTTTATGTTAACAACAGTGTAGCAAATATTTTACCATGTATTTTTAATGTGTGTTTTTATAAATTTTTAATAAACATACACTCTTTTTAGAAATTTCTGTTTTGTAAGTATTTTGCTTTTGTGTTATTCACCTTATTCTTTTTACAACCATAAGCACTGAATACTTAATTTCCAAAGCTTGTATCATAAATATAGTCCATTTAATAATTTGTTAATTGTATATCTAGATAAATGCTTGAACATTTGGCTTTTGTAGCCAGTTTTGTTACCATTGCATGGACCAATAGATAAAATTTTTGTCGAATTGGAATAAACCCCCATGCATAAGAAAAGAAAAATGTTAAGGGCCTCACTATGAAGTTTTGCCCCGGGGCCTCCAAGTTTATCGTTACGGCCCTGACTGAAATACTGACGGCCCTTTCCTAACTACAAATAACCATTGTATGAACAAAAGATGATACAAGAAGAAACTAGGAAATTGCGGTGGAGAAGAGACTCGCTCATGGCTAGGCTATTCCCCGTCTAAAAAATCTGTTTTTTGCATCTGTTGTCTTACCTTTTCACAATTAGATAATGTATCTTGATTAGAGCACGAAGACGGATTTACCCACTGGAAAGCGCCTGAAAGGCTCATTGCCCACGAAAATTATCGTGAGTACTTCACCCAGCGGAAAGAAATTGAAAGAAAATTTTGCAGCAACTAAAGGAATTATTATCGCTCAACTTCAAACCCAGATGAAAACAGTAAAACAAAAGTGGCGTTATGTATTAAAAACAATCTTTCACTGTATAAAATTTCTTGCCCTCAAAATTTTGATTTACGAGGTCACTGACACTTAGTAGGCTACATGCAATGGATCCGAATCCGATAATGCCGGTAATTTTCTTGGATTGATAAAGCTCCTGGACATACTTGATCCCATTATGAATAACCATCTTGCTCGGGTTAAAAATCATCCTGGAACCACATCTTAATTTCAGCCTCCTGTTCAAAATAAGTTCGTTCATCTGATGGTGACTACAGTTCGCCAAAGTTTATTGCGAAACATTCGCATATCAAAATACTCGTATTATGGTAACATGTTTAACTTCTGACCATGCACATCATGAGCAGATGTCAGAAGTAGTGAGATACGTAGAAGTTGATTTTAAAAGCAAATCAGTTTGCATTAGAGAGTCCTTTATCAGTTTCATTCAGATGAGTCAAAAGGATGCTGGAAGCTTAATTAATGAAATCCTTTAACAGCTAGAGAAAGACGGTATGGCTATACACAACTGTCGTTCACAATGTTATGACAACGCTGCTGTGATGACTGATCACCGAACTGTTGTTCACGGAAGAATAAGCGAAATAATAATCTGTCGATGAATTGCGATAATCATTTGCTCAATTTGGTTAGTATACATGCAGCCAAGCACGATATTATAATGGTAACGTTTTTTCGAAACTATTTATCTATTATTATCTGGTTCCACTCTGCGCTGGAAAAAACTCAAGAACTCCGTGCATGTGGTTGTAAAATCAGAGTCTGAAACAAGATAGAGTACAAGGGTTTAAGCAGTTAAGTCAGTTAACAAATATCTTTAAAATATGCTGAAAGTTCTCCAAGACATGACAGACGATGGCAATAAAAATAGTGAAAGAAGAAGTGAGGCTAGACTTCTATATAATCGTCTGTTGCCCTACCATTTTCTGACTTTGATGTATTGACCGCGTTCAAAAGTGGCTCCAGGATCCTAGCATGAATTTGCATGTTGCTGTCTTCGATATAAAAACCCTCCGAGACTATTTTACTAATGAAAGAAAGAGGTTGGTTAATTAATCGAGAAAGGTTTCAATCATTGCCGGGAATGGGATGTAGTTATTGAAAGATACCAAAGGCGAAAAAAAACGTATAGCAGGAGAGAATGCGAAGGATGCTGGGTTTAGCGTTAAGGAAGAAATAGAACGAGTCATGAAGGGATCGCTGGATCGTGTTGTGTGTGAAATGAGCTATAGTTTCAGTCATCAGCATAAAACCGATGCAGATTTGGATTTCTTCTGACGATTGCGACCGTTTAAAAAAAAAAATCTAAAGAATTTTGAGACTTATATAGTTGTGATGTTAACGTAGAAGAGATACGAAGAAATATTGGGTGTTCGAATGCTAATATCCACACAAAAAAAGTAAACATAAATCGATCTGAAGAGTTTCATGAATTCATTGTTGAGTATGGAAATGTGAGTGTCTTTCTGAATCTGCGTATTTCCATTCAGGTTATGCTTACGACTGCAATAAGCTAAAACTAATACTTTCGTATTTGAGGGCTACAATAGCTCAAGAAAGGTTAAGTGACATAGCTTTGCTCAGTATAGAGTGAGAAGAAACCGAAGAGACATATTTCGAAAATATTATTCAATTTATGTCGCAAAAGGCAAGGAAGGTGAATTTTAAGTTTAAGACTATGAAATAATTTTGATCCAAAACAGAAGATAAAAGTGTTTGTTAAAATTTATGATTGTTTTATTTAGTGTATCTTTTTATTTTATACTTAGATCATTTACGAAAGGGCGTAACTTCGATGCTTGCCCTAGGCCCCATTTCCGATATGTACGCCCCTGATGGTAAGTCTTATACTTCTCAATAATCTCCAGCACAAAGTCTTATTGAGACGATATTATTTTTTTTTTTAAAAAAAGTAAAAAAAGAAAATAATCGCTCTAATTGTTACTTAATAATATTTAAAACTGTATTATTTTCAAATCTACATTCAAAATAATATTTAACTAGTAGCAAAACAGATATTTCTACAGCAGATTCAAAACAAAAAAGAAATGGTACAATGGTGCACAGTCCACTCAAGGCACTGATGTTGTTTGCTCGGTGGTCGGTGACAGAATGAGAAGAGTTTGGACCGCGGTTTCGCCATACACGAGCCGAGTGGAGTGATGGCTTGGTGTCGATTCACGTGGTTTTCCCCACACACCGTGCATTGGCTTGATGGCATGATGGACGAAACTGATGGATATTGGACTAACCGGATATCCAAATAATCCTGTCACTCCACGTCATCCACATCAGTTTCCCCACACACGACGCGATAATGGAGTGACATCGCTCCATTTGGACGGATGGAGCGATCGTGTATGGCCACCTACACAGAGTACCACCACCACCCGTGCTAACACTAGTCGCCGCACTTCGTGTTCTCCGGTCGGCTGACGACGCACAGAACCCCACAGCTGGCCGTCTGCTGTGGTCTCCACACACCCTAACGGCTCCAGGGTACCTGCCACAAGGTCGCATACCACAGCAGCCATGTCATCCTTTGTTTGAACTGTCCACCTGTGTGAGCCAGGAGCCTAGCATATAGCGAATATTACTATGTAGTTTAGCGGTACGATACAATATCCCTTGTCTTCTTTATCCACTAATTGTACAAAACGTCGAGATTTCCAGTGATATCATCCAACTCATAAAAATTTGAGAACAGTACTGCATTCTTGTGTAAACCTATACTGGGTATGCACATGGGTGGCAACATTATTTTTCTTCTAGGGAGGGGATGCTCCTCGCTGGATACACCCATGCTTTCTCCCCTTACTCCACCATCCAAGCTGTATGTATGCCTCCAGCAATATAAGTTTTACACTAGAAGAAAAATATTTTTACTAATACAGTATTTATTCCCGGTAAAATATGGCAAATTTTTCGTTTCAACTAATTTGTTTGGCAATTAATTTCAGAAATATTAATTGTACTCCAGGATTCACTAATAACATAATTGAAATCGAGTGCCAACTTTTGGTTATGCACTTCACAGCAATTAATTTAAATTAAGCACATTCCAAACATAACATTCGCACCTTCCAGTCAGTTCTGTTAAGATTTAAGTGAATGGAAACAATTTCATCCATCCATGTAGCGCGTTATATTTTTCTCGAATCTGCCAGCTTTGAGTGATGTTCTCTAACTTGAAACCTATTAGGATCTCAAGATTTCTTCTTGATCTAACTCGTGAATAATCTGATTAGGTCCCCACTTAAAACTGATGACGAAATACCACTGACATTCCACATTTTAGTGACGAATTTTTTTTTTCCTTACTCCCTGTTGACGTCTTGTTTGTTAGTGGCTCGAATTGGCTGGGGCAAGGGACCGTAAGGAACTTTCCCATTAACTTTTGAAGGAAACATCATGAGATTCGCCTGACAAGATTTCGGGGAAGAATGGAAAACCGAAATCTGGTTGCCCGGACGGTGGGAGGGGATTTGAACCCACGTGTTCCCGCGTGCCAGGTCGGGCTTCACCGCTCTCCCTCCAGCGAAGAAGAGCGAATGACCGACGTCTGTGCATTAGACTCTACGCTGTTAAGATTATGTGATTTTTATTTATGAAAAACGCTTTCATGGACACGAGCATGGTTGGTGAACAGTAACGCTCTGATCTCAAATCCTCATCGGGCCATCCAGATTTGAGTTTTCCACAGTTCCTCCAAATCATTTCAGGCGATTGCCTGGACGGTTCCTTCAAGAATCAATGTCCGAATTCCTTTCCGTTCCTTGCCCTCAATATTTTCCTACCTCTAATGACTTCGAAGTTGACGAGACGTAAAAAAGCCATTAAGGATAAAAATGTTTGCACACGGGAGTTCCAGATTTGAGTGGACTTTTGAAATGAGGATTTCTGTGGCGGCGCTTGCATTGATGTGTGAATCAAAAGATTAAAATTCACCTTGATACCTCAGGATCATGGTTTTGAATGCCATTTCAGACATTACTTTGTTTATATCAGGTACGCCAGGGCATTCCGAGTTTCAGCTTCCACGTCGCACTGTACGTCTCGAAGGAGAAGATCCGGCCATCTCATACCTAACACACTGGTTCAGTATTCCTCCTTCGCGAGGATCCAATCAATTTTCGTTCACTACATGCTTTTGTTACAACACTGACTGATATGCATGAAAGAAAACATTTTAACAAAATTTCAGTTGATTTAAACAACTCCGGGTACTTGAGAAGCGGTGGATATCTTAGTTAACAGCATATATATATATATATATATATATATATGTGCGTGTGTGTGTGTGTATATAAATCAGTTGCAGAGAATGTCATAAATCTCTATGTACAATGGGAAAGGTTTTTTATAATGTGTTTGTTCATATCTTTTCCTAATTGCTACAATCGCAGTAATTAACGTATACTGTAATTTAAAAAGTTTTAATCTGTTTGTTAAAGCCTTTTATGAAGGAAGACGGCGACATCTGGACGATGAGTCTGCTGACTCCTCTCCATCGGATGCGAAGAGACGCTGCCTGGACACAAGAAAAGATGCTGCATAGAGAAGCCTTCGTTCCACACGTTGCTAGTCCTAAACCTCGTGATGATTTTGTAGTTGTCTAATTATATTTGTCCTTTTAATCTGGATGTATAAATAAGATATCTTGATAAAATTCCTGTGTATATATATTAAAAAAAAATTATTTGTTATCTTAATGTTGATAATTTAGCGGAATAATGTGTTTTAAGTTTTCTTCTTGAGAAACTCAGATTTTATACATTCTTTCCATGTTTCGAACATTAAGAGAATACACTGTTTCCTTCTTTGCTGTCTGTAATTCAACAGCCCTCTAGGTAATGTTGTCACCTTAGCGATTTTGTAGCTAGATTTAGTGAATTTTTAAGTTCGATAGCGATATTTTTATATACGTTGTCGCTAAAAAATATTTAGTGGTTGTACTGATATTCAACCTTGCAGAATTTCGAAAAACTTGAATTGTGGTAAATAATGCCTCTGTCATAACTGTGAGAATAATGGCGAACATAATATACTGAAAACTGAATACGGCATACTCAATTTAATTCTCTGCAATTAGCAATGTTACATGCTTCTGAGCAAACGTTACCACCAAATACAGAATTTCTTATCAGATAAACCTATAAATTGTTCTCACATTCATCTAAGCGTTTTGATGAGCACAGAGAAATATTTCAGGCTGTAAACTGTGGCGAAAACCGTTGAAAATATTGAAGTATTGTGACATTCGTTGAATGTCCATTGAAGAAACAGTGACGAGGATTTTGTCACAATGGGAAGAATTAAAATTTCATTTTGTAATGAGCAGAGATAATTGATATATAGTGGATTTACTGCATTTGTGTACGCCTTTATGTGTGCTTTTTAAGGAACATCCTGAATGATTTACAAATTGTATTGAAGAACTTTGAACGTAAAGACTCTGATCCGGTTGCCGTTCTTAACACCTTGATGACGTTGTTTCGCTCTGTTTGTAATAGGGTACTACTGCCCTCAGCGGCAACAACTCACATAGATTAATTGTCTATTAAAATAGAAGACCACTTGAATCAGGTACCATATTTAGGATATCTTTTTTAATCTCAAGTGCAAAAGACCTCGTTACCCACCGATGTCATAAATGCTATTAGAAACGCTGTATTGACTTCACTATCAAGTTACCAAAAGAGACTCAGCAAAGTCTTCCAACTACATTATTTTAGAGAAAATGTGTTTTTTGAGGGTGGAAAATTCGCCAGGGCAAAGACAGCAAAATAGTAGATTTTGCACAAGAATTTAGATTTGATGACGAAAAAATTGACAAACTTCTACGGCAATGACATTAATGGTATTAATCATGTTCAATGGAACGCTGCAAATAATGTCGTTGAATTCTGGACGGAAGTTCGAAAATACAAGAATGATGCTGGAATAAATGGCTTTCTGTAGTTAACTGATTTAGCCATATCATCTTTATCACTTCCTCGCTCGTATTCAGCAGTAGACAGGATTTTCAGAACAATGACCATTGTTAAAAACAAATTGAGAAATTGGATGGTTGTAAATACTCTTAATAGCATTCTTTTTATAAGGAATCAGATAAAAATTGTGAAAAAACTGCTACAGTTTTACGAACTTCCGGCTGATGTGATTGCTGCAATTGGTAAAGAGGCTAATTCTGCAACTCCTACTATAGACTAAGATGATGAAGAAGAAATATCGATTTAAGAATTTGACGTTGATTTTTAATGCAATGTTTTGATGAATTTAATTAAAATATTAATAATTAAATTATTTCATATTAGTTATCCTACCATTTTCCTTTATTTTATTTAGCGATTTCAAGCGAATCTTTTAGTTCTAAATATCCCGTAATCTAGTGATTTTTCAGATCAGGTTTAACGACTTTTGTTTCCGTAAGGTGGCGTTTAGGTATAAACCCTTGCCAGTGTTTTTGGTATGGTCACTGATATGGAATAGTTCCATTTGTTAGGTTCAAAGGGCATGGCAGATTGACCTCATCTGGCTGTATTTCACCCTAAAGGTTCCCTCCGCAAATCTTGAATAAAATCTCTCTAGTTTTAAATGTTGTGCACTGACAAAATCCTAATGTACGGTGTAAGTACTTAAATATAGCTACAGTGAGCAAGCACACAATGTATAAAGCAAATATTATACTGTAAATAAGAAACGACTTTTTTTTTTTTTTACTTTTGGCATCATTAACCTCAAGTGTGGTATTCAATGTAAGTACCTAAAGATGTCCGAATGGGGTGACAGTACTGACTGAAAAACAGCAATGGCAGCTAGGCTATTATTGACGCATAAATTACAATTAATTTATTCCTTTTCGTTTCAGCCGTAAAGTTTAACCGTATTTTCAAACTAAATTGATTTATATAATTTAAAATAAAATGCTACGAAAAGCAAACTTAATGAAAAATGTGAGACTAAAACACGTCTTATAATTTCATCGGCTCTCGTCGGACGTCATCAACTTAGTCAAACGGAGATCCAGCCAATAGCTATCTCGGTGACCACACCTTAAGCGGCGGGCGGAGTGAGCCACTGTAATTATACGGTAGACTATGCAATAAAAATTATTTCTTCGTTACCTATCTGTCTGTCTAACTTCTATACAACTACCTGTATCTAAAGATATTTTACATCAGTAGTATGTGTTTTGTGGTTTTTATATTGTGGTGGGTGCCTTGGTGTGCAAACCACGTTACAATTATATTTCATACCTTTATGATTAATAATTGTGGATTTTAATTTATATGAAGGAGTGGGAATTTATTACTTTTGCAAGAATCTCGACGTTAGTTGGAATTCAGGAAAATTGTCACAATATGACATTTATTTTCTTATCACTGGCGATTACAAGTCCGAGCGAATTTACCGTTAACATTAACACAAATTGGCAAAGTCATAAAAGCAACGCTCAGAGTTACAATTAGCCGTCATGAGCAAGCAAACAATTATATTTACTTTTAAATATATCTCAGAATCAAAATGCAAGAAATAATGACAATTGGAAACAATGAAAAATACAAGTTATGACTACCTCAGACAAAGGCATCATAATACTGTGACTTTACAGTTAAAAAGAAAATCATGGGCGCCAGAATGAACAATATATCATTCGAAAATAACTAGTTCTGGCAAATTATGCCGCTAGCTCAGGGGTTTTTACAATTACAAAGTGAGAACATGGACCTATCCTCTCAAAGTCGCTTACGGGTTCTGTTTCACGGAATGCACAATCACATGGCTTGGTCGTAATCAATTACCATTGTAGTTCTGCGTCTGATGTCTGTGATGAGTGTAGCGGACCCACGATATGTGAGATTATCTCACAAGTCGGCTATAGGCATCTCTGGTCTGGCAATGCGCATCATCGCATTACCGGCTGTGTTGCGGTGATAACCTTGCTCCAGCAAGGCAAGCTGCGGTTAGCGAAAGAAGTCAACTTTCCAAGTCAACCTCAGACTGGTGCGATCGAAGTTAGAATCCAGAATCTCAGCTCCTCGCTCTTCGGTCCACGAGGAAACTTCTTGCTCCGCCCATTTGTAGTCTCGAAGCTCACATACAACAAAAATTCCCAGGATTTTGAGTTATACGCTCATTTTGATTGGACCTTCAGGTCGGCACCTAATGTCACGTGATATCCTCGATATGTGATTTGGCCAAAGAATCCAACAGAGGTCGGACATATTCGGCTAAGTTCGCCGGGGCGAGAGAACCTTCGGGTTTCGGACGGCAGGCTTTTCCCGCTCGGTGAGTGACCCATCCCCAGGGAGCAGTGTGTGTGGTCCGGCAAAAACCCAAATCCGTGACGTCCCGTCGCCATGATCCGGAAAGACCAAGATTAGCTTCTAGCCTACATAGCTCAATAACTCTTTAATATTCGCTTTGCTACGATACACTGTATAAGTTCACCATTTCATTACAGTCCTCACTTGGAATCTTGCGTACTTTATAAAATTACCACAAAAATCTATTCACGTGGTCGCCCAAGATTTATGTAAATTACTCTTATATTATTACATATAAAAATAAAAATGCACCTTGTAACGTGGCGACAGCGCGGCTCGTTACAATATGGACATTATATAAAATATTACTGCCTCAGGAACGTTTGTATGAAATTTCATACCAAATGAACAATTAATTCTCGGTGCGCCGATATTGGACCACTGCCAGATTGTTGCCATTAATAAGTAGAGATGATTATTGCATATTAGTAAAATTATTTGCTGTCTGTATAAAGGTTTTATTTTAATGATAAGTTGATTGGTTCAATTATTTCTGCCTTAAAGTAGAAAATTATATGAATTAAAACTAATCTTACGGGGTATCACGTAAGTTCGTTAGTAAATATTTTTAATTTCTTTTGCTTTCACTGATTCCATATTACTGATGTATTATTTCAGCTGTGTGCATGTAGCTCCAAAGGTCTAAATTTCTATCGCAATACAGTGAATATATTAATTCGCATGTAGAAGAAGCTATGATTTTCGAACGGCAATATTAGTGGAGTTTGTGGTTCGATTGAAATGCAACCTGGATATGATGTCAACTAACACGCTTTGCTAAAGAAAAAGGCACGATGGATGTAGTTTTATAACGCATGTGATATAGCAAAGATTTTATGCTTCCTAGTTAATTTTTAATTTCATTGGTTCCATGTTGATGTCGTAATTATCTCCATAGCACATAAGAAATTCGAACATTATAACGACATAAATTACAACCGAATACGTGCGTTACAAATTCAAAATTATGAGCGTTATTTTTAGATCTATTTAATTAGGCAACTACGAAACAAAAAATTGCTGGACCACAGTTTTCGAACCTAAATTTCTAACGGGCTTCGAAGATAGTTGATATATAATCACCATTTAACTATCTGCAGTAGATTTACAAAATTAAATTTAAAAGCAGATTTATATTTCGCTCTCCAGAAATATAGCATTAACTTTCGCGCTTTTAAAGGTAACAAATCATCGAATGTGTCACGACTATATTTCTTTCTAGCAGTTTCTTTGGTGTTGATAACATGCGAATTGGTAATGGAAATTTCCAGACGAACTGTTCGTTTTAAGAGTCTTATTACGTTTAATTCACGCATTCTGTTTATTTTAGTGTACAAAACTGAAAGACTGAGTAATAAAATAAAACAGAATCAACGCACGATCATAGTGTAAACTTTTGTTAATATGTCTTCAAAGGAGTGCTCATCGAAAGTATAGAGTAACCAGTGCACTTATTTCTTACAATTCGAAATGAAATTAATTTAATGCTCCATTCCGCGGTAAATTCATAGTTTAATTTAATTTAATTGCAATGGAGCACAGGCTCCGGTGGCAATTTCCCTACACCCCCATCTTCCCCGTATCAGCACCCACCTACATTTGCCCTCTACAAATTTTTATCTTTAAATTCCTTCAAAGTATTCGGTAAATTATTCATCATTTCTCTTGGTAACTCATTCCAATCCCTGACACCCTTACCTAAAAAAGAGAATCTTCCCACACCCTTGTGCCTGAAATAGAGTGCCAGCTTGTGGTCATGGTCATCTTTTCCCTTCCATGCACTACTTTTCATACCTATTGCAATATCTTTCCATGCCTCATCACCAGTATATGCCCTGTACACTCCCATGACCCTCCTCATCCTCCTCCTGTCTTGCAATGAATCCCATTCCAGCTCCTTTATCATATCCGTAACTGATTGCATTCTGCGATAATTTCCAGAAACATATCTAGCAGCCCTTCTTTGCACCCTCTCCAACTCCTGTATTTGATACGTAAAATGAGGGTCCCATACTACACTACCATATTCGAGCAATGGTCTGACCAAAGATTTGTAACCCAATTCCTTGACTTCTCTCGTATATCCCCTCATCACTCTCTCCAACAAGTGCAGAACTTTGAAACCTTTTCCTACCACCTGTCCTATGTGTCCTGCCCAGTTAAGTTTGTTATCAAAAGTAATTCCAAGATATTTGCATTTCAAGTCTTCAGCAAGCAATTCTTTCCCCACCTTATATTCATAATTAACCTTTTGTTTTTTATTTGTGTATCTAATAAGCTGACTCTTCTTTGCATTTATCTTCATTCCATGTTTACCAACCCAATTAGATATCCTGTCCAGATCACCCTGCAACTGTTTACAATCCTCTATCATTTTGATTCTTTTATACAGCATTATGTCATCTGCAAACAATCTAATTTCAGATAGTAAACAATCAACAGAATTATTCATTAGAATAATGAATAGCAATGGTCCCAATACGCTACCCTGCGGCACTCCCATTTTTACTTCCACTTCTTTTGATACTACATTTCCTACATTAATATTCTGTTTTCTACCTTTTAAAAATTCTTTTACCCAGCAAATGACTTTCTTATCCACTCCAATGGTTTTTACCTTATTTACTACCATTTTATGGCTTACTCTGTCAAACGCCTTAGACAGATCTAGTGCTACACTATCAATTTGGCCTCCCTTGTCCATTTCATCTGAAATATCTTGCATATATCCCACCAACTGAGATTCGCATGAATATCCTTGCCTGAAACCATGTTGCCTGCTTGAAAACCAATTACGTTCCTCACATATATTTCTGATGTGGTTGCATATCAATCTTTCCATTAATTTACCTACCACTGATATCAAACTGATTGGCCTGTAATTCTCAACTCTATTTCTCACCCCTCCCTTATGTACCGGTACTACTATTGCACTTTTCCAGTCCTGTGGTAAGCAGCAAGTGTCTAGACTCAATTTAAATAATATTTAAAGATAAGGTACAATGTCACATCCGGCTATCTATAAGATATCTGTAGTAATATTATCTTCACCAGCCCCTTTATGTTTTTTCAGCTTTCTTATTTCCTTCATGATTTCCTCAGGATGGATGTCAAATTTTTTACTATCGTCATTTATAATTGTGTTGTTAAGCTCGTTCTCCGAATTAGACCCTACTGTTTCTGATTCATTGTCCCTAATGCTTTCACTGAACCAGTTACTTAAAATCTCTGCCTTTTTCAAATCCTCAGTAACTTCTTCTCCATCCTTATCAATAAGTGTCTCTACATCCTCCCTTCCCCTCAGTTTCCTTATATAGCCTTAGAAATTTTTAAATGCATCAGTCAATGGTCCCCCTGCACTGACAATACTCTTCATAAACCCATCTTTAGCCATTTTCTTTGCTGTTATTAAGTCCTTGTTTAGTTGTTTTAAATATTCCCTACTATTCTGCTGTCTCTTAACTCTGTTATGTTCTTTTCTTACCAACCTCTTTAACCTCCTCACTTCCCTATTATAGTACATAGGTTCTCTACTTCTCTTTATTTTTTGCTTTGGAATAAATTTTTCTTCCCCCTTTCTTATTATCTCCTTGAACTCTTCCCACCTTGACTCTACTGTACCTGAGCCTTCCTTCCATTTGCTGAATTGTTCTCTGAAATATCTCCTCAAATTTGAAACCTGTGCCTTTTTATAATTGTACCTATTTCCCCTTCAATTTTGGCCGCTGGTTTACTGAATCCTCTAATATCCATCAGAACTGCTTCATGATCACTTATTCCTTCAGTTACTTGATACCTCAAAAGGTTTTCATCGGGCTTAATTAGAAATATATCCAAAATATTTTGTCCCCTAGTGTTTTGCTCAACTACTTGTGTAAATCCTCCTTCCCTTATTAAGATATTTGCAAATCTTTGTTCCCTTGTGTTATTTATCTTATTCCCTTCCCAGTTTACACCTGGTAAATTTAAATCCCCGCCGATGATGATCATTCTATTCTCACCTCTGAAATCTGAGTATGAATTTAATTTCTCCCCAAGAGCCTCATCCTCTTCTGTCATTCTTCCACTGCGGTAAACAGCCAACACTCTGATTTTTTTCTTTTTTATTACCCCAGAAATCTACCCCAAGTAACTCATGGTCTTGATCTATGAACGCCAGTGAACTGTGGTAGTTTTTGCTAACTAGTATGAAGACTCCTCCACCAATTGCTCCTCTATCTCTGCGGTACACTCTGTAACCATCAGGAAAAACCTCACTGTCTAGTACTTCTTCTTTTAACCAACTCTCTACCCCAATTAATACTTGTGGTTCGTGCATCTCTATTAAGTTTGCAAATTTGATTACTTTGTTCATTATACTTCTACAGTTTACCATTAACACCCTTACTACTGGCTTTACATTTTCAGAATTTATCTCCTGTTTCCCACTTTTACCGCAGTCAGTTATTGTTTCAGCCATTTCATCTATTTCTTTAATATCTGTGACTTTCCCCATCGCGAATCTGCAATCAGTATCACTTTGATAATCTATTTTTGTCCCTTCACCAGCAGCCTCTAACCTAAAAAAGTCACAGTCCTGACCCCATCATCACTGGAAACGGGCTCCCTCACTGCTTTAGCTAACAACTCAGAAAGTTCTCCCTTCCCCCTTCTATTTAGGTGTAGGCCATGCCTAGTGAAACCCCACCTACCAATGGTGTTCACAGGCACAACCCCCAACACAGAACTAATGCCTTTCCCAAGTAGCACTTCCGTTTCTACATTAACCCGACTCACAGCATAGTTCAATTGTGGCCGGTCATGGCGACTTAGGACCTGCATGAGCTCCACCCTGGTATGCTGTAAACAGTCTCGTTTTGTCATAGAGGTCGTGGTTAGGTTGAAATTCGGGCTAGACCAAGAAAAATAATGTTTGGGAAAATCGTTCTGTGGCATACATCTAAAACATTGGGTATTTGTTTACATCGGAAGCAATTCATTGTCTCCGATCACTTGTATCGATTCTAAGATGGCAGTCGTTTTTGTATCGCCTACTACATCTCGGGCAAATATTTTTTATTTGTTAATTTCGTGCGACTTTTTACAACGGAGAGAAGCATAAACGGCAAAACAAAAAAAACAAAAAAAAACATTACTATAAACGATTTAACCAACATTTAAATAGATTTTAATTAATTTTGCAGTACCATCTAATAGCTGGGCGTCTCTCTCATATTTTGGCATTTTTTAATTTAATTTAATTTGTGGTAAATTTTCCAGAAAAAGGAGAGTGCAAAACGTGAAGAGAATATTATAGCGAAGCAGTTAATCCAAATTTCAAATGATTAGTACCAGTAGTAGGCAACCTCCCCACACCCCACTCCCCAAAAAAAGAAATGTTTTACCTTTTTTATTTTAGTGTCAAATATTAATGCAGAGAAGCAAAATATATAGATTTCATTTTTTAAAAAAATTCCTTTGTTTTAGTTATTAGATGAGGTTTTCATACTGATGTTCAAAAGGTTATTTTTTATTTTATTTTTTTTGTTTTTTTTTTTTAGATCTCTCGCTTGGTTTTTGAGATATAGCATGTCAGAAATCAGTTATAGGTATAGTTCCTTGTGCTTTTGGTGGCGTTTCTTCTGGTACAGACTGTATTTCAACATAACAATAACCACTAGGAAGAAAATAAAACACCTATAGAGCATTTCCACGGTGTAGATATGGTGGTTTCAGTGAATTATTTTCTGGTCCATGCCGGATTTCACTCTAACCTCCTCACTTTTGAGATACAATATCTCGAGAACTAGGCGAGATACCAAAACATTTTATTCATTACTTTCAATTTGTGTCGTGGAGTTACATAAGAATCCATCATCAAATTGCGGCGCCAGGCTAATCGTAGAATCCCTTTTTTAATAACTTATAAATACATTCCTAATCCATGGACATATATTTTTTTACTTAATGACTTTTATACAACTACCCACATTTCGAGCCATTTTCCTTCACGGTATTTCAGAACTGAAGTAGTTAGACTGAAATGTAGATAAGTATAAACTTTCGTAATGATGTATCTCTGGTGGTAATGAAAAATATTAACTTATTTATATTAATTTAACTTAGCTAAAAAATTGAGGACTGTACGATAACAGTGATGCCGCAAATTTATATCGATATATAATAGTTATCACAGCTGAAATTATAAACACTAAGTGTAATCTTTGGTGAGAATGTAGCTGTGGACATAACCAAACATTTTATTTCTGTAATATTTAACTTAGCTAAAAAAAATATCTTATTTTTAAATTTGGATACTGAGAATTTCACGATAACCGTGGTACCGTAAATTTATTTAGAGCAGTTTTCTTTATTAATAATAACAGCATCTTATTTTTCTCATTGAATATTGGGTTGAATTTGTCGATATGTTGACTCGATCAATTATTTATGTTTTAAAATAGCACGTACTAAAACTAATCTTACACGTTACGAATAATTTTTAATTTCTTTCGTTTTTCAGTGACACCAAATTACTAATGTCGTTATTTCAACCGCATGTAAGTAATTCCAAAGTTTCAAGAATCGATGTAGAATGTATTAATGTGGTTGTGACAGAAGCTATGATTCATGAAAAGAATCAATAGCCAGATTTGTAGTTAGGTTAAAATGCAGCCTGGACCAGAATGACAATTGACTCGCTTTGTTAGATCATAAGGCATGATGGATTAAGTTTTATTGTTATTTACACTGTGTGACATAACGTTTTAAGATGCTTAATTGATTTTTTAGTTTCGCTCGTAACATGTTGCTGTCGTCATTAACCCAAAGCACGTATGGTGATAAAACATTGCAGAATCTGGGTTATGAGACTTATTTAATAGAAATTACTGTTTATTTTACTGGCCGTGGTTTGAACAGCAGCCAAAATTTGTTAGTGACGAATATTTGCACTTTATAGCCACAAAATATATATTAATCGAGTAACGTACATAGAAATATGGAAAGTTCCGCACAAGTCATTGTGGGGAAAATGTATTGTTGCCTGTTGATACTTATGGTACCTGTTTTTCATACATCTTTCTTCGAGAAAAAAAAACTGTTTTCCTTAACCATAATGATATGTAAAGAAGAAATATTGGCTTATTAATGTACAACGTTTAGCGACCATATTGTTCCGGAGACAAACTGTTAACTGTTTACCAGAGATAATATATGTCTACCATTACATAGTAATCTGACGCATTCGCATATTAACTTATCTGTTGCAATGCAAGTCAATGCTTATTACGTTTAATTCGCGTATTCCGTTTATTTTAAGCATTGCCGTCCAGAAAAGTGAGTAACAAAAGTAAAAAAATAAAACTGAATCCAAAGTTTTGTGAGATTATGGCGAAAGGAGTGCGCGTCTGAAGTGCACTATGATCGTTAGCCCACAATTTTCCAAATATAAAGGTTTTTAATTGTTTGCTCCTTGCCATGGTATATATAAGTCATTAGCTATTTTCCCAAATTTTGACTGGCACCATTAGCTCTAAAAACGTGAACACCAGATCCAAATTGCTGCGGTACTTATTGCGCGATACCCGTTACAGTAAAGAGACAAACGCAGCTTGCTTATATATATATGATAGTATAGATAGATAGTATAGATGTGCCTAATTATTTTTTGTCAACAAACTAAAACCACGGTTTTTGATGATAGTTTGTGAAGTTTAAATATTAAAATTCTTGTGATTATGTATTCATTTCTTTAGTTGTATATAGTATTTCTTATATAAAAAAAAAAAAAAAAAAAAAAAAAAAAAAAAAAAAAAAAAAAAACTTCCCGAGCTATCACAAAGTCGTGCTTTTAGCTTGTTATTATACTCATGGCATTATTTTAATCCATCTATCGTCTGAATTTATTATGGAGAAAACCTCTACGGTGGAAGTGATATTATGGGAATAAACGATGACCTAAATTGTCTCTTGCTTCCTGCTGTAGAAGGGAAGGCATGTTTGTGTATTTGTCGATAACATTTTCTTAATCGTTGGAATTGATGCCTGCTTAGGTTATTTTCTATGGACTGCGTTTACTTAGACACAATGAATCATGGAGGAAGGAAATACCTCCATGTGAATTACCAGTCAAAGATGAAGAGATGGGCAAAACAGCTTTTTTCCAGTAATACGTTATTCAGTTATTGCTTCTTTTTTCTAACCGCTTTTTTTAACCGTTAGAAATAACGTATAGTTATTTTGATCCAAAGTAATATCTGTTTTTTTTTGCTGTCGTCAGTCTTTAGACTGGTTTGATGCAATCCTCCATCCCTTCCTATCCTGTGCTAACCTCTTCATTTCTACATACCCCTTACAGTCCACGTCCTCAATTATCTGCTTCATATATTCTAATCTCTGTCTACCTCTACAGTTCTTACCTTCGACTGTTCCCTCCACTAACAAATTAACCAATCCAGCATGTCTCAAAATAAGACCTACCAGCCTGTCTCTTCTTCCTCTAAGCTTCTTCCATAAACTTCTTTTCTCACCCATCATTTCTAAAACTTGTTCATTTCTTACTTTGTCTGTCCACCTAATTTTCAGCATTCTTCTGTAGCACCACATTTCAAATGCTTCAAGTCTCTTTCTTTCCGGTATTCCTAAAGTCCATGTTTCGCTACCGTAAAGTGCTGTGCTCCACACATAGAGTTTTAAGAAGTTCTTTCTAATTCCTAGATCAATATTTGAAACTAAAAGGTTTCTCTTTTTCATGAAGGCTCTTTTTGCTAGTGCTATTCTGCTTTTAACATCATTCCTGCTTCGGCCATCGGTTGTAATTTTGCTTCCCAAGTAACAGAACTCACTCACTTCTCCTATTGCATCAGATCCTATTTTTATATTTAATCTGCTAGTATTGGTGTCATTTCTGCTACATTTCATCACTTTTGTTTTACTTTGATTTATATTCAGTCCAAAATCTTCCTTCAGTATTTTGTTCATGGCATTCAATAACTTCTCAATATCCTCAGCCCTCTCTGCTAATAAGACAATGTCGTCAGCAAATCGTAGCATACTGATTTTTTCTCCCTGAAAACTTATGCCACATGGAAATTTTTCTTTGACTTTCTTCATTGCTTCTTCTACATACAAGTTGAATATTAACGGGGATAGACTACAACCTTGTCTCACACCCTTTTTAACTGATGCATGTCTCTCGTAATTCTCTACTTTTATCACAGCCACTTGATTCTTATATAGTTTATAGAGGATTCTTCTATCTTGATACTTTAGACCCGACTTCTTTAAAATTTTGAACATCTTGTCCCACCTAACATTATCAAAAGCTTTTTCTAAATCAACAAATGCCATAAAAGTATCTTTGTTTTTCTTGATCCGCCCTTCAAGTATTAATCTTAAAGACAGAATTGCTTCCCTTGTACCGCGATTTTTTCCTAAACCCAAACTGATCTTCACCTACTATCTCTTCGACTACCCTTTCCATCCTTCTGTATATTATTCTGGTCAGTAATTTTGAAGCATGTGATGTTATACTAATGGTGCGATAATTCTCACATTTGTCAGCTTGTGCTTTCTTTGGAAGTGTGAAGATGATATTTTTATTAAAATCATTTGGAATTTCTCCTGTTTCATAACTTTTTGATATCAGCTTGAATAATCTTTCGATTCCTTCCTCTCCAAGAGATTTAAGAAGTTCTGCAGGGATCTCATCAATTCCAACTGCCTTATTGCTTTCAAGTCATTCAGAGCTTTATTAAATTCTGTCCTCAAAACAGGATCTCCTAAGTCATCCATGTCGACATCGCCTTCCTTTTCCAATACACTATTGTTCAAGTCGTCCCCAACATACAGTATCTCAATGTATTCCTTCCATCTGTTAGCTCTATCTTCTGACCTTAAAAGAGGTTTCCCATCGGCAGCTTTAATGTTCATACCTCTTTTCTTCATTTCTCCAAAATTCTGTTTGATCTTTCTATATGCAACATCTACTTTTCCTGCAACCATTTCCTTTTCTACTTCTTCACACTTTTGTTGTAGCCATTTTTCTTTTGCTATTTTGCATTTCCTATTTATTTGATTTCTAAATTGCCTGTACTGCTCTTTTCCTGCTTCATCCTGAGCATTTTTGTACCTTCTCCTCTGATCGATCAGCTGCAAAATTTCTTCTGTGATCCAAGGTTTTCGGGCACCTTGTTCCCTAAAGCCTAAGGTTTCTTTGCCAGCTTTCATTATTTCGGTCTTTAATGCATTCCATTCGTCCTCGGTTGAGCTCCTTTCACAGTTAATTCTTAGACCTAAGTCTACCATTTCTGCAAATTTTTCTCTTGTGCTAGATTGTTTCAGTTTATTCACTTCCAGTCTGTTCTGCTTATACTGCTTCCTTATTCGCTTGAATTTCAGCCTGCACTTCATTACTATCAAATTATGGTCCGAGTCTATGTCTGCTCCTGGGTACGCTTTACAGTCTAGAACTTGATTCCTGAATCTCTGTTTGACCATGATATAATCTAGCTGATATCTGCCTGTATCCCCAGGACGTTTCCAGGTGTATATTCTTCTTGCATGGTTCTTAAACAATGTGTTCGCCACTACAAGCTTATATCTTTCACAAAATTCTAGCAACCTGCTTCCTCGCTCATTTCATTCTCCTAGACCAAAACTTCCTATAGTATTCCCCTCTTTTCCTTCTCCCACTATTGCATTCCAATCACCCATGATTATTAGATTTTCCTCCCCTTTCAGATATTGGATTAATTCTTCAATTTCAGCGTATATTTTTTCTATTTCTTCGTCATCTTCCTGTGACGTTGGCATATATACTTGTACTAATGTGGTTGGGACGGGCTTAGTTTCTAACCTCATCAAATAATCCTGTCACTAAATTGTTCATAATAACTAACCCGTTTCCCTACTTTCTTGTTCATTACAAATCCTACACCAGTGACTCCATTCACAGCTTGTGTGGTAATTATCCTGTGTTCCCCAGACCAGAAATCCTGTGCATCCTTCCATTTAATCTCACTAATCCCAACAACATCTAACTTAAGTTGTTCCATCTCCCTTTTTAAGTTTTCTAACCTAACTG